>SNQJ01S0039163.1:3573-32511 GCA_010110895.2 Picea sitchensis
AATCAAAGTGGAATTTTACCCTGAACTCAAATTCATTTCATTTTTTAATGGGATATTTTTAGATAGTGGATCAAAATGGAATTTTACCTTAAAATCAAATTCTCATTTAAAAAAATCAAATTCACTTTGAAATTTTACCTCAAAATCAAATTCACTTTTTTCATAAAATCAAATTCATTTTTTAATGAGATGTTTTTATAGTGTATTAGAGTGGAATTTAATTTTACCTAAATCCCAATGAAATTTTACCTAAATCAAATTCACACTTTTTTTAATGGAATGTTTTAGAGTGGAATTTTACCTTAAAATTAATTTCACACATTTTTTAATGAATTTTTTTTAAATAGTTTATCAGAGTGGAATTTTTTGAANAGAAAAATTACATTCATTCATCACAACATAATTTCAGACTTCCCTAAAAGGTCAAAAAAAAATAAGACAGCCTTGGATGCTTCAGTTTATCCTATAAAATCTATATTGTCAAGAAAACTAGCTATTATACTAAAAACAGTAATAAGAACTAAGACTATTAGTAATATTGAGGCATAACTAGATCATGTGGTGGAAGGAACCAAGCATAAATGAAAACTAAGACTATTAGTAATATTGAGGCATAACTAGATCATGTGGTGGAAGGAACCAAGCATAAATGAAACCATGGTTTGGAATTTCCTCCCCAATATACAAGGCGAATCGTGTACAGTAAATTCCACTGTAAATATAGTTCGGGCAGAGTAATTGTCTATTGCATCTGAAATACCAATGCTCTGATGCCCGGGGATCTTCCCATGCTTCGAGTGAGTGGGGTCATTAATATCCGAACGCATGATGAGACAAGGAACCTTTTCCCTATATGCTTGTGGATTACCGTGCCTCTAGGTGGCAATACGACGATCCATGTGATGCACGGGTGACTTAAATGGATGACACCCCATCCGGGGTATCAAAGTGGAATTTTACCTTGAGCTCAAATTCACCATTCACCATTTTTTATGGAATGGTTTTAGGCACTATATCATAGTGGAATTTTATTTAAACTCAAATTGATTAAAAAAAATAAATTTATATATTTATAAATTTATATGTTTATTGATTATATATATATATTAATTTTTTATATATTTATTAAATTTAAATTTACTTAAAAAGATTATATTTATATATTTATTATTTTTTTAAAATTTATATGTTTATTAATAGTGTTATTTTTTTTTGTATATGTCTTTAATGGTGTCACTCTTTCCCTGGTGCATGGGGGTTAGGGTTTAACCCTGGTTGCTCGCGGCCTCTGCGCGAGCCGGGCTTGCAACCCACTTCATTCTTTTTCGCCTACAATGGTCGCGATTGCGTCCCTCTCTACATGTGCCTTAGGCAGTGGGGCTTTTCCCTCTTGCTCGATGTCTAGACGAGTTTCTGCTTCGAAGTTTGGGGATTATTTCCGTGAGGTTGTTCAACATAGCTCTACTCTTTCTTCTTCATCTCTTATGGTTCAGGAATCCCCTCCCATTATCATTCCCATGGGTCAAGATGCTGAGGAGGAGGAATAATACTACAAATCTGTAAGTTTGGTTGGATCTTGACTACTTGGATTCTTATTATGCAACATCTAGCTTTTGGGGCAACTCAGGTTTGTGCATGAAACCCTGGACTCTTTCTTTCAATCTAACTACTGACATTCTCTCCTCAACTCATGTTTGGGTGAGGCGTACCAACCTTCCTTTGCATTTCTAGGGTTTACCTTCGCTTGAAGCCATTGGTTTGACATTGGGAAGGTTCCACTATGAAATTCATGAAACTTAAAGGCACAACACCTCCACTTTTTCTCGTATCTGTGTGGAAATGGACTTTAGTAAAGGATTCCCAGCCGAAGTTATTCTTACTGGTAAAAATTATTCTTGGTCTCATAAACTAGACTATGAGAGAGTTTCCTTGTGTTGTAGATCTTGTTTTGAAACAAGACACCTTGCAACCCATTGTCCCAAAGGGCCCAAGAAGAACCGAAAGCCTCAAAAATCCACTTGGTGGGTTGGATCGATTGACGACCATCAAGTTATCTTGAAGCCCCCTCAAGCCAGTGAAAAGATGTCTCAGCCAGTTCTTCCTCCACAACCATCTTCGTTATCGTTATTCACAAGTCCAGAATCCAATTGGAAGTCGGAGAAAGAGGCATCTTCGCCTCAGGTTTTAGATGCGGGACCTTGATTCCAGTATTCTCCTCAACCATCAACTTGCTAGGAAGATGAGGCTAATGATATTGGGGTATTGGATGAAGAAAAAATAGAAGCTCCAGATCAAGACAATCTAGGAAATACACACCTCACAAGTACCTCAACATATGCAAATGAAGGTTGGACAATAGTAAGAAAGAAGAAGAAATCACATGACACATCTCAACCAATGGTAACGCGAAGTCAGGTCCGTAAGTTAGCCAAATCGGTGAGCTCCCCCCCATCATGTTAACTTCATTTTTATTCTCAGAGTTTTTTTCTAAATGTATTCAGTGAGGTTGTTTTATGTGAAGTTTTCGTTTGAATATTTGAAACAATCATTTGTAGCTTGTAATAATGATTTAATTGAGGTCCTGGATTGGCTTGAATTTTGAAGAACTTTGTAACTTCTCAGCGGTTTTGACCGCGCCTTTTTGTTAATACAAATTTCCCATTTTTTGTTAAGAAAAAAATAGTGTTTAATTTTTTTAAATCAACTTAAAGTTTTTTTTGTTTTTTGAGAAGCAAGTTCTATTTATATTAACATAATAACATAATACCAAAATTTTATGTTGGTGGATTTTTGTAGCCTACCAAAAAGGGAAACCAACCCACAAAGAACTTCATAATCTTTATTAAACTCAAATTTACCAAAATAAAGAGGTTAAATTTATATATTTATTAAACTTAAATTTACCTCAAAAAATTAAATTTATATGCTTATTAATTTTTAGGCATATTAATTAAATTTTTAGGTTTGTTTTAATGGAATGTTTATTAATTTTATTAATTTTTAGGCATATTAATGAAAAAAAATTAGGCTTGTTTTAATGGAATGTTTTTGGATAGTGGATCAATGTGGAATTTTACTAAATTCACCATTTTTTATGGAATGGTTTTAGATAGTGAATCAAAACAATGGAATGTTTTTGGATAGTGGATCAATGTGGAATTTTACCAAATCCACCATTTTTTATGGAATGGTTTTAGATAGTGGATCATAGTGAAATTTTACCTTAAATTCAAATTCATTAATTTTTTTTATATATTTATAAATTCAAATTTACCTTAAAAAATAAATTTATATGCTTATTGATTTAAAAGATAATAATTGTACATTTATTATTTTTTTATATATTTATTAAACTCAAATCCACTTAAAAAATTAAATTTATACATTTATTATTTTTTTAAAATTTATATGTTTATTAGTAGTGTTAAAATTTTTGAAATCAATTTAAGGTTTTTTTAGTTTTTTGGGAAGCAAGTTCTATTTATATTAACATAATACAAAAAGTTTATGTTGATGGCTATTTGTAGCCTACCAAAAAGGGAAACCAGATCACAAAGAACTTTTGTAATGCCAAACATAAAGTATCAAAGTTTTCATGTCTGTGCCTAATTAACTAATATAGGTTTTGGACCTCATGTAAACTAAAACAACAAATAGAGGCCAGTAATACCAACAACAATATGACATGACTACATGATTGCATTGAGTGATAAAATAGGAAGATCACTGAGGGAAACAATAGAGACTTATCAATCTTGGCATGAGGAGCTTGGGTGCTTGGGTGCATGAGGACCATGGGTAGCCTTGTCGATATCCGGTTCAACATCCTCATCGATAATCACTGGATTGGAGGAGGTTCCCTGAGAATGTTGAGTGTAGTCCCTACCATTGCCCTATTTGTTTTCCACCTGAATTATGATACCAAAGACCAACATGTAGACAACTCCAATTTTTTCCTTAAATAACATGAATCGGTCCAACAACTCCTTGTACTTGGCTCCTCGCTTCTTGAGCATTTGGGTTATTAGGGCGTTGGTTAGCCAATAATGCCTGGTAACCCTGGAAACCTTGGTGTCTTTTCTCCTTGAGAAATCAAAGTCATAGTACCAATCCACAAAATCCTTTTCTATCTTTTCATTTTCCATGTACTTCCTCTTTTGTAGGACAATTTCCTCTAGAGCACCAACCTCCTCTTTGATATCAATTGAAAATTTCTAGCAGAATGTCTTCTCTAGTCTCTTGGATCCCCTTTCAACTATGGTTATGAGAGGTGTGGTGGCTCGACTCAAGACATTTCTAAGAACCTTCTAATTCCTTCCCCATTGACTCTTCGATCTGGAATCTGGAACCTCCATGTCAGCAAAGTCCCCCATGTCACCCGAAAGACTTGAATTCCATTTTGTGTGAGAACCAAATGTTCCCAAAACAAGAAACTGTACCAAACACTGTCGTTGAAGAGTATTGTGAGGACCACGAAAGGGATGCCACAAAGATCCCCAACCTAACATATGCACCAGGGAACAAGACACCAATGAGCATTCTAGGAAAACCAAACCACCTACCTCACCTTCAAGCTTGACTGAAGCCAACCCACCAAGTCTCCTCTGAAAAAATCCTAATCCCTCAAGTTAAGACAATAATGGATGCCCAATGCGACACAACAAAGGGTAACTACCCTACCCAACCAACCCCGTGGGGGAAACAGAACCACAATCAAACAAGAAACCCAACCAATCTTTCCATCCACACCCTCGAAATCTTCTGAAACAGTTAGAGTAAGAATTCCCCACATGAGAAGGAAAAACAATCCCTAGGTCTCATCAAATACCATGTAATGTTGAATTCACACACTATCAACTTGACTAGACTTTGTGAGATAGATAAAGCACGAGCCCCATCTCGTTGTTATGATAGTTTGCGTTCCCATCAACCTAACACATTGCCAAAACTGCAATGCCTTGGAGGAGCCATAAACCTAGAACCCGCCTCCTCGTCCTTGCTCCACCAAGCTCCCCCTCCGCACTGGGTGCAATGAAATTGAGTTGCACCCTCGTACAAAGTTGGTCTTGTCACCCATTTGCATAAAACACCAATTAACTTAATGTAAATCAACTTAAAGTTAAAACTAAAATAAAGTACATTTACTTTTTATAATTTTGAAAAAAATTATGTATAATTTTTTATTTTGTACTTTATATTGTAAAAAAAACACTTAGAACCTCTCATTCAAATTGAATTTTTTTTTTTTTAACCCAAACATAATTAGTATGTGAAAAAATCAATATAAAATCAATATAATTGAAGAATAATTTGAATTAAAAATCAAGAAAACAGTTAAAAAATAAAAATATAAAAATTTGACATTGCCAAAAATTTATATAAAAAAAAATGATAGACAAATAAATAAATTTATATTTCCTAATTATTTAAAAACATAAAAATTTTACATGTCAAAAATTTATAAAAATAAAAGATAAATAATGAAATATTTCTAAAAATTATTTTCTTAAAAATGACAAAAATTATTATAATTTAATTGTTAATAGACAATGAGAGAAAATGCAAGTTGACTCATCACCATGATTCAAGAAATCATAATTAGCTAATTATTTGAGAATGCAAGGTTAATTCATCAACATTATTGAAGGAAAACAAACTCTTAACAAATCAAAAGTAATTTCAAGTCTTACTCCAAAACTTAATAATATTTCTAAAAAGGCCAATATCCCTTCTCTTATAACTAAAACAATTTCCAATAAAAATCATGTACCTTTTAATAACATCTAACCTTAATTCATACATAATATCAAATACTACCCTCTTTTTAATTTCATATTTAATTTTTATTTATTTCCTTAGAAAAAAAGTTTTATATTCATATGAAATATACATGTTACAGTCAAAAGAAAATGGCCTTTAACAAGCCCACTATAGTAGCTATATGAAAATAAAGAGTAAAAAAAACATCCCTTCTGTCCTACCTTCTTCATTACATATCTTGTTTAAAGATTTACCCTTCTAGAAATATAAGCATACATTAACCGCAAAAACCAATGCCAATGTCCATTTCAAAAGTGGAAATCCATTGCTTCTGTCTCTTTGCCATGAATGTATGCATAGAATATGAAGGCTCAAGTAGGAAGGAGAAACACCTCTTTAGATATTTCATCAGCCTTGCCATTTAGTTCCCTTAGAACATGATGATAATTCAGCGACTTAAAAGACTGGAAGGCCAAATTGATATCTCTCAGAATGGGGGAAAGTCTAACGTCATGAAATTCAATTTTCTTCCTGGCTTAATCAACAACCAACTTTTAATCACCCAATACTTGAAGCGCTTGAAGATTCCTCGCGCCCTTTACTTTTTTCGTTTCAAGGAGGGTCTAGAGGGCAAGTAATCCAACCTTGTTGTTTGAGCCAGTTCCTGGGCCATATCTATTAAACATATAATGAGTATGATTGAGATAAATCACAATGCCAAACACCACACTTTGTTGGGTTTCCTTGACTTGCCCCATCAAAATACTCGTCCAAGCTTTCCTTGTTCCAATCAGACTTAGTGTCCATATATTCCTTGATCAACTTCATTACCCGAGCTGCATATGGACAAAATATAAATAAGTGAGAATTGGATTATGAGTTTTCTTTACAAAGTGTGCGACGATTTGGTCCACACCACCCCCTCTTTACACAGTTGTCCCATGTGAGTAATTCATTATTTAAGTCCAGAAAAAGAGTAATTTTAGCCTTCTGACCTACCCAAAGATATTGGAAATTGAGCTTTCAGATCTTTATGAGTACCCCTTTGGGAATGGATGCAATGGAATTCCAGTAAATTGGAACACTTTACAGGACTGCCTTGAGGAGGACCAGTCTTCCACCCCTAGATAAGATCAATTTGTTTACCCATACTGAGATCAATTTGTTTACCCATACTGAGATCCTTGCTTCTATTTTCTTGATTAGCCAACCCCAATATTTTTTTGTGTAGCAGTCAAGTTTAAGGAAAAATCCAAGGTACTTGAAGCTGACGTCCATGGATTTTGTAGGGGTAGGAATGATATTAGAAAAGGAACCAATTTCTTCTTCAGGGAATTTGTGAAAGATGGAGCAAGATTTTTCCAAGTTGATAACCATACCAGTTGCCACACAAAACAAATCCAGGATTTGTTTGAGGGTAGAGAGGTCTCTACGCAATCCTTGAGCATAGAAAAAAATATCATCCACGGACAACATATGTGAGACTATTTCTCTCTCTGAAACCTGAACCCCTCTTAGCCTTCCATTACATATGGATTCCTTTAAAACTCTACTTTGAGCTTCAACAATGATAAAAAAGAGAAAGGGAGAGAGGGCAGCCCTGTCTAATCCCTCTCGAGGCTTTAAAGAATTGAGAGGGAGATCCAGTAATTAAGACTGCAAGCGAGACACTTTGTAAACATCCCATGATCCAATTTATGGTTTTCAATTTCATTCTCATCTACAAGAGAACCAGTTGGAGGATCGTCCAATTAACTTAGATGCGCTTTGGATAGATCTAATTTTAGAATGGCCACTTTTTGCTTCTTGATTTTTACGGAATGGATAACCTCTTGGGAAATCACCATTGCATCATGATTTGTTTGTTCTATAGAAATACAAATTGTTCCTCACTAATGATCTCACTTAGTAAATGTTTTAGGCGCCTTGCAATGATCTTAGAAATGATTTTGTAGGTAACATTCCAACACAATATGGGCATGTACTTCTCGAAAGAAGTTTCATCTTGCATTTTTGGAATTAGATAAAGAAAGTTTGTGTTGATAGAATCGATAACTTTCTTGTTTCTTTGAGATTCTTTGACTATTAGCAACAGATCCTCCTTGACTAGTTCATAGAATGCCTTAAAGAATTCCATTGAAAATCCATCTGGGCCTAGGCTCTTCTCATTTTGCATTGAGAAGAGATCGACCTAGACCTCTTCCTCTGAGAAAACCTCCTCCAAGTCTTGGTTCATCTCTTCAGAGAAAGCCATTGGGAATTTTGAAACAACCTTCAAAATTTCCTGAATGGGACATCTGTCAGGATATTTAAAGAGGAAATCAAAGTAACAGGCTCTGGCTTCATCCTTTTCCTGGAAAGATCGCACCATATTTCCTTCATCGTTTTTTATTTCCCAGATAGAGTTTAAATTCCTCCCGAAGTTGGAAAACTAGCGGAAATACTTTGTGTTACTATCCCCGAATTTTAACCACAATGCCCTACTTTTGAGGCACTAGGGTTGCTTTTCTTTTGCCAACCATTCATTTCTAAGTGCCTCTAGGTATTTTAGTTCCTTCAGTTGATTTGGGTCTACAGGAACTTCATCACTCTATTTGAAAAGAGTCGATAATCTTTCTTCTGTGTCCCTTATATTTCCGAGCCTACGCACCTTCCAGGTCAGCACCCACTATTTTATGGATTTCTTCACTCTTCTTAGGTTTGCAACAAATTGGACCATTAAGGGCTCCAGATATGTGGGTCTTAACTTTTTCCATTTAGTTTTGACTAGATTCGAGAAATATTGCTCTTCAAACCACACTTGGTTAATTTTCAGCGAGGGAGGAGGTGCTTCCAGGCCATAGCTCCAATGGGCGAGGATTGGATGATGATAAGAGATTCCACCCTATCCCACCGAGGATTTAATACGAATACATGTCTCCAATAAGGCTTCTGAGACCAAAAACCTGTCCAATATTTTTTCTACCGCCTCCTTCCCAACCCTAAAATTTCACCACGTTGGGGTTATCTTTATTGGTTCCACATCCACTAAATGAAGTTCTTCAATAAGAGACAGAAAAAATCCGTCGAGATGATCCTCCTTTGGTTTTTCACACCATACTTCACATAAATAAAGAGATAAGTTAAGGTCTCCTCCTACCACCAGGAGGGGGTTGCGGAAGGCACCTACAGATTCTAAATCTTCCCAGAAAGGAACCCTATCAACATAGGGTCCGTATATATTTACCACTAAAAACTCATAATCACTATCTTTAAACTTTAAATTCATATATAAGTCCAATCGAAAAAAAGGAGGACGATAAGGATTTGAAATCAGGACTCCAACCGATCAATAAACCCCCACACATCCCATCAAATTCGATAGAACAAAAGGACCAATTTTTGAGCTAAGAAGAAAAAATCTCCATATCCTTCTCTCCAGAACACATCATCTCCTCGATCATGATGACATCTAGCTTTAGGCTCAGAAGAACCCTTTTGAGGGACAATTTTTTTTGGGGGGGGCAACCCTCTCATGTTAAAAGAAAGCAGAATCATCGAGCTGTAGGTTTTAGGGAATTCCATTCTCTAAGGTTCCTGTCTATAGAAGCATGTTTTCCTTTCTTGATTTTGGCAACGACCTTTCCTCGGGCCTTGTGGAAGTGGGATTTCCTTCCCATTGGGTTCGAATGAGGGGGGTCCAGTGCCAACCCTCCTTTGGAAGGAATACCTTCCTTAACTTGTCTTCCTTTAGAGTGTAGTTTATACCTAAGGACCAGGGGGGGAGATAAGGTGACAAAGAAGAGGGAAAGCCAAACGCAGATGGAGGAGGAACCAAGGCCTGTTCTGATGGACCAGGATTAGGGGAAATGGGGGGTGCTACTTCATAGGAAGAGCGAGCGATGGGTGGAGCGGGAGGAGGGGAGAGGGACGAGAAAGGGGAAGATCTGACCCCTACAGGATTAGGGACAATGAGGAAAGGATGAGAGACAGGGTTCTTCGCTGACACATGAGAATCAAACATGGAAGGTTCAACTTGAAAAGATAAGAGACCACTGTGGGAGAGGGAATGGAAAGAGGGTCTTCAGGAGGAAGCTAACAAGGGACCAAGTGAGGAAGTCTATCATCCAGGCTGACGGAAACACAGGTTAAAGAAACCGAAGAGGGATCTTGTGAAGGGGAAACAAAGGAAATACCTAAAATCTTGAGAGGCTAGGTTGTCTTCCTAAGTGCTTTCTCGAGTCTCGGTGTATCATCACTTTTTAACATTGCCTCCACCTTTTTGCCTTCCACCGAGCCCACGTCCGTGAGACTAGTGCATCCTAAAGTTGATTTTGTTTTCCATACCTTTACAGAGTTTTGGAACAGAGGTGCATCTTGAACACATTGAGATCGAACATGACCTATCTCGCGGCATCCATAGAATAGAAGGGGAGATTCAAATAATCAACCTTCTAATGCTAGATATTTTTTCCAAAGATAATATCCATTGATCCTATGAGGCCTTCATGCACATTGACCTCTACTTGGATCCACGCCCAATGACGATCCTTCTTGGAGGTCGAATTGGGTTCGAGGCCCACGAAAGAGCGAAGTTTATTTCCTATAGCTTCCAATGCTTCACTAGATAAAAAAAACCTAATGTTAAACCGGGTAGAATATCCCAGATGCGCATCACATCCACGGGTTCTCTAACAGGGTCGAAAATTAACCGACCATGGCTTAAGGGTTAGCCCAAAGGGGCCCCAGGTCTAATCCTTATTCAACAACATTACAATCCTCCACTGATTTAAGTGTGAAACTATTCCAACCTCTAGCCATAGTGTAGGCTATTGGGGTGTAGTTGAGCACTGGTTTCCAGTGGAGATTCATCCAACTAGTCATTGCTTCCTCCCCATCCTTTTTTCCGGAGAACCGACCCACGAGAGTTTTTCCCACAATGTTTGAAACCTATGCTACATAGATGTCTTTGCCAATGACCATTTGCGTAGAACCTTTCTTCTCATAGATGCACTTATTGGATTTTCTCACGTGCACTGATCTAGAGCCTGTCTCAGGGTTCAGAGCAATTACCATAGTCTAAACATGTTACATTTTGGTTCTTTTCTGGAAATAGTTTTTGATCAATTTTGCCTGAAATCCGGTAAGAAATTATTAAAAATTTTAGTTTTGAGTGATTGAATGTGTATAATCTAAATGCTCTAGGGGTTTTTCGGGACGCTAAACCCATTTATGCATTCAAAAATGCAATTTAAACAACAACAAAAATGAGATATCAACCTGATTTTTATCACCCGATTATAACTTAACATACCAAAACCTAGAACGATTAGACAACATTGTGAATAACTACATGAAGAACATATTAATACCAACATCACACACAAAACTAACTAAAGGAAAAAGTGGATTTGTGTTTTTTTCATACAAATTGGTAACTCCTTAAAGTAAGGTCTGCTAGTCCTAGAATTAAATCAACTTGTTATCACTATAATGAATTAATGCAGAGAGGAGAAGTGAAACTTTCTGAAAATCGTAAAAGTCCTAAGAATAAACACAAAACATTGGTTGTAAACCTTTCTACTTATGACATTGACAATCATACCATGAATTTGTTAGAAGAGGATTGGGTTTTTCCATTACCTCTAATGAATCCCAATAAGGATATTGTACCTACTATTGATGATAGTATTAAAGGGCTTCCTAATAACATTAAGGAAGAAATACAACAAGATTGTTTGATTATATTTAGGCATCTAAAAGTTATTAGAAGTGGTCTATAAGAAATAATACATTACATTGTCCTTAAGTAACTAAATAAGAATGGTTTGAAAGTTAATAAAAATGGGGTGATGATTATTATAAATAAGAAATATTATTTAGTGAAAATGATTGATCATCTCGACAACAATGGGAATTATAGAAAATTGTTTAAATCCTCTCAAATTTTAAGGGAAGTATCGGAAGTTATTAATAAATCTAATTATTCAAAGTTATTAATAAATCGAATTTGGATGATAACAGGAAGGTATCTAAGCTATTAATAAATCTAATAAAGTTCATAAAAATGGGGTGGTAGTTATTATAAATAAGAAATATTATTTAATGAAAATGATTGATCACCTCAACAACAATGAGAATTATAGAAAATTGGTTAAACCCTCTCAATAAAATTTCAAGGCATGTATCCAAAGTTATTAATAAATCTAATTTAGATGTTGAAAGGGAGGTATCCAAAACTATTAATAAATTTAATCATGTATCCAAAATTATTAATAAATCTAATTTAGATGTTGAAAGGGAGGTATCCAAAACTATTAATAAATTTAATTTGAATGATGATAAAAGAAGAAGTTCATCATTAAGTATTTTTTATTTTAAAAATATATATATATATATATTTAAAAAAAAAAAATTAATTTTAAAGTAAAAAAAATAATTTGATATTAAAATAAAATTCTTCTAAGCATTCCACTAAAAAATGATTTTGATTTTAAGGTAAAATAAAATTCTACCTTATCCAGTAAACTTGATTTTACTATAAAAAGTGAAAGTAAAATTGGTTTTAAAGTAAAATTCACTATGTAAAAATATTCCATTTAAAAAAAAATTAAAAATGAATTTGAGTTGAAAGTAAAAAAACATTGTATTAATTTTTTTTAAAATAAATGTGAGTCTGAAAAAATGAATTTGATTTTAAGGTTATCCAGTGAATTTGATTTTACTGTAAAAAGTGAAAGTGAAATTGATTTTAAAGTAAAATCCCATTCTGGTTCTATATGTAAAAATATTATTCCATTAAAAAAAAATTAAAAATGAATTTGAGTTGAAAGTAAAAAACATTGTATTAATTTTATTTTTTAAATCAATGTGAGTTTAAGGTAATTTTTTTATTTTATTTAAAATGAATCTGAGTTTAAGGTAAAAATTCACTAATAAAAAAAGAATGAATTTCAATTTAAGATAAAATTCCTTCAAAATTCAAAATGAAAAAAATGAATTTGAGTTTAAGTTAAAATTCTACTCTAATTCACTCTCATAAAACATTCTATTTTGAATAGACTAAAAAAATGAATTTGAAAACATCCTATTTTGAATAAATGAAAAAAATGAATTTGAGTTTAAGGTAAAATTCCACTATGATGAAAAAAACATAAATCATTTCATTTAGAATAATGAATTACAAAACATAAAACATTTCATTTTCAGTAATGAATCACAAAACATAAAACATTCTATTTTAATAAATAAAACATTTTATTTTGATTAATGAATTAAAACATTTCATTTTCAGTAATGAATCACAAAACATAAAACATTCCACTTTAATAAATAAAACATTTTATTTTGATTAATGAATTAAAACATTTCATTTTCAGTAATGAATCACAAAACATAAAACATTCCATTTTAATAAATAAAACATTTTATTTTGATTAATAAATTTGTGTTTAAGGTAAAACATTCCATTTTGAGTCATAAATCACAAAACATAAAACACATTTCATTTTGACCAATGATTTTGACTTTAACGTAAAATTCCACTAATCCAATATCTCAAAACATTCCATTTTGAGTAATAATGAATTTGATTTTAAAATAAAATTACACACTGTGATTTACTATCTAATAAAATTCCATTAAAAAATGAAAATGATTTGAGTTTTTCTATTTATTAAAAAAATCTCATTAAAATTCCATAAAAAATGAAAATGATTTGGGTTTTTTATTTATTAACTTTACTTCCTCAGACTCAAAAAGTCCAACCTCCCCCGAGTCCGACCTCCCCTAATCCTAGTTGGTAATATTTCTCTATAGATATCCTCAACTATTCTAGTTCAACGCAGCTCAACCATTTTGGTTCAACACATTCTTGCGTTTGGTCCTTTAATTTTTTTAGTACATTCCTCATTCTCTCTCTCTTTTTTAGTACATTTTTAGGTCCCCTCCTTTCTTTTCCCAAGGGTTGTGTCTGGTAATGTCATATTTTTCATTTTCTTCAACATCCTTTCTTTCTTCTAATCCCACGCCTATGTGCTCATGCACCTCTTCATCGATCTGTGCTTCAAATCCTGAGATGTTGAGATGTGTCTGACATATCATCACCTATTCCTTGATGGTGGGATCTTCGGCCTTCCTTCCTTCCAAACTTCTATGAACTCCTCCTGAGAATGGAAGATGTTTCCCTCGGGCTGAATAGATGAGCACTCTAGTAAAATCCACCAGTTCCTCTTCTCGATCTAAGATGTCCTGAAAAATGTGATTTACCCCATTGTCTGTGACAAATTTCAATGTCAATGTGATTGCCCCCATTGTCATAGACAATGCAAATTTGATTTGGGTTCCTGCCATTTGATTCCCTATCTTCTACTAGAACCAGCTTATGTTATGCTCAGGATTTGAGGGGAATCAAAGGTTATCCCTCTTCAGGCCAGAGTTAGCTCAGTGTTGAATAGATTGAATCACGAGATAGCGTTGTTTGAATGAGCATTGGGGTATAAAGTGCTTCAAATTTTATTATTTCTTAAAGACTCTAGAATTTTTGGATCATGTGTTTTGAATGGCTTGACATCCCCTTCGACTTCATTAAACTTCTTGAACAACTTCCTCAGAGAATCCTTTGTATCTCTAATGAGAATAATTTTTCTTCAATCCTTTGTATCTCTAATGAGAAGGGATTTTGTGGGGGTTCTATAAAAAATACTGCATTTCACTAATAACTTTGCATTAATATAGAAAATCTTATACTTTTGTATAAATCTTTCTACAAAATTCCATCACTTATATTTTAAAGTGGTGCAGTAAACTAAACATACACTTGAAATTCTGTAAAAACAATGCCACTACTAAGATTTTTCACATAGATATATACATATATTTTTAACTAACCTCATGAATGTAAGTAGACACTTATTCCTATGACAATTAGCACATAGATGAATGCACAAATACAATAGACGCCTCGGCCTATGACAAAGTACAATAACATAAAGTAAAACCTAACACAAGAAGTAGATACCAGAAAATTTGTTAGCAGGGTGCCTTTGTATGATTATTCCATCGACCATGCGACAATAGAGTAGAAAGGAGAGCTTTCTTCGTGAACCATCTGCATTCACAACCACTTCACCACATCTTTGAAGGTATATTTTCCATGAAAAAAATCTTCCCTGCACAAACCACTGAAATCTATTTTGAAGATCTCTTTAATGATGACGAAAATGATTATTAAGAAATCATGTTGGAGACTATGAATTCAAAGATCTAGGAAGATTGTGGAGAGGGGAGGGAGGAGATCGGAGTAGTAGTGAAATTTATTCCAAAAGGAAATGAGATAGGGAATCAGATCGGGGTTAGTCTATACATCCAAACTACTTGTGGGATCCACAGAGCAGGAGGGGAACATGTTTTACATTAGAGGAGCTACAAAGGAGGAGGAAGAGAGGAGGATGGGAAGACTATGTAATACAGAATAAACCATGATGTTAATAAGAAAAACTAATTATTTATCATTGGAGAGACTAGACCAAATGATAAAAAGATCAGGGTCATGGTACAAAGAAACAAACAAAGACTTCAGACAAACAATCATCAAGCAATAGTATTCACTCATGACTCTTACTTATGGGGATAAATAAAATTTCATACTTAAATGCATCGTCATCATAATCCAATGGAAGAATGGGAAGAGCAAGTGAAGCCCATCTTTAGTGGATTCCAGTGGTTTGTGTATGGAAGATATTTTCTCTTACAACTTCATTCCCCAATATGTTCACATTCTTGATCTGCTACTTCCAAAACTTTTATTGCTCCTCCCATGGAGAGTCTTGCATGGTCATTCTGCACAAATGGTTTCCAACCACAGCCACAGAGTTATTCAACAAACATAAAGAAACCTTGGTCATTGGCTTTCCTAGCTTGCCTGAAATAACAAAAAGATTAGTATCGGTCATTTTCTTTGTCTGCGCTTTCCTGGCTTGCCTGAAATAACAAAAAGATTAGGCTAGAATGACTTATCAACACCATATGCTTAGTTGGGAATGGTCAGTGTTCAATGGGTGCCACTTCAAAACTTGTATTGCTCTGCCATTGTTTCCCACCATAGACACGGAGTTATTCAACAAACATAAGGAAACTCTTCCTACCTACCGATAATTCATTTTTACTTGGGAAGTATCTATCATTTTCTTTCTCTGTGCTTTCTTGGATTGCCTGAAATAACAAAAAACTACCCATTTTTAGAATGACTTATGAGCACCATATGCTTAGCCAGGAAGGGTCAATGGATTTCAGGAAGTCGGGAATTCATGGAAACCACGTGGGCACCTCTTGTTTTTCATGCAATTTTTCCAACTTCTCCATTAGTGATGAATGGAATTCATGGAAACCACATGGGCGCCTTTTGTTTTTCATGCAATTTTGCCAACTTCTCCCTCAGTGGTGGAAGGGCACATACACCCGTCTTCTTCTTCGATGGACATTGAGTGCGTTGAATTCTTGCCAAATAGATAGAGGCCTGGAATATGAGAATTCTTAGTTCAGTACTTATTATGAGAATTCTTGGTTCAGTACTTATGGTGAAAGGCTACGCTTTTGATGCCATGATATAATGGACATCTGGGAAGCCATTTCCATGATTTTTCATTTAAATTATAAAAAACAACCACCACAGTTGTTCCCTGCATTTATGTCAAAAAAATGGAATCCCCAATTCCTACTAGTAAACAATTTCCATTTTTTCTCTGGCAATATGAGATTTTATCAATACTTGTTAGTCACCTGTATAATCCTGAAATGCCAAGATTGGCTAGATCCGACTTGCGAAGGTGAGTCATGTGGCAGATAACTTGGCCAGATCCAACCTGCGGAGAAGAGCCATTTGGCACAGATTCCTTGGCTTGATCCGACACACGAGAATGATCCATGTGGCACCGATCGGATGGTCATATCTGACGCACGAAAATGAGCCACGTGGCGACGATCAAATGGTTAGATTCGACACACAAAAACAAGACATGTCGCAGATATTTGATGGGCATATTTGAAGCATGGAAACAAGCCACGTGGCAAATATTCGACGCACCGGAAAGAGCCACGTGGAATAGATATGATGCACCGAAAAGAGCCACGTAGAAGACATCAAATGGTCAGATTTGACTCACTGAAACTAGCCACGTGGAAATAATCGAACAACCAGATCCGACGCACAGAAACAAGCCACGTGGTTGCGATCGGACGACTAGATCCAACGCACGAAAATGAGCCACATGGCACTCATCGGACGACTAGATTCGACTCACATAAATGACCCACGTGGCACTCATAGGATGGCCAGATTCGACACACAAAAAAGAGCCATGTGGTACCCATCGAACGGTCAGATCCAACACACGCCTATGAGACACGTAGCATCCATTGGACGACTAGATCTGATGAACGGAAATGAGCCACATGGCTTCCATCGGATGACCAAATCCGATGCACAGAAATGGGCCACGTGGCTCTCATTGGACGATTGGATCCGACACGTAGAAATGGGCCACGTGGCACCCATAGGACAACCGGATTCGATGTGCAGAAATGCGGCATGCGTCGACAATTGGCTTGGTTGGCATACCGTACAACAAAAATGGTACAGATGCTACCGGCTCCATGTGGCGTAAATCCAACGGCTACAATGGCATGGGTCCTACAACCTGACAAGAGACATGTGGCAGAGGTAATTAGTGTTGACATATCTGGCAATCGGGAACATGTGAGCGCGAACCCTGTAAAAAACGGTGGATAAGTACTTTTCGCCTATCTGCAGAGTCCAGGCCGTTTGCAGGCATCCTGATATAGCTGACCACAGCGCCATGTAGAGAAAGGTCGAGGAGGAGGATGGAGTGGGAGTACTTTTTTTAATGAACGTGAGCGTTATGCAGCGGACGAAACTATTTTAAGAAGGGTTGGCTTGAAACTTTGTGATATGCAACGTTTTGGGTAGGCAACTTATCATCTCAATTATCTTTATCTGGTAGGATTTTTGAAAGTTGCATAATGTTCACTTTTAATGAAGCCATATATATCTAGGGTTTCTATAAAGTAATGTTTTAAGTAATTAGAAAGGTTGTAACCATGCCATGCTCTCATTAATGTGTGACATGTTTTCATTAATGTGTTATTTTCATTTTTTGGTGAAATGTTTGAGGATTATTTCATTCTTTGAATTTCTCTTGTTTATGGAATATAGTTATTTAAAATGGTCTCCAAAATTTTATTTTCATTAAAAATGGGTAAGTAAAAAATTTAAAGATGTCATAGTTTTGTGTGAAGGGTTGGCTTGAAACTTTGTGATATGCAAGGTTTTGGGTAGGCAACTTATCATCTCAATTATCTTTATCTAGTAGGATTTTTGAAAGCTGCATAATGTTCACTTTTAATGAAGCCATATATATCTAGGGTTTCTATAAAGTAATGTTTTAAGTAATTAGAAAGGTTGTAACCATGCCATGCTCTCATTAATGTGTGACATGTTTTCATTAATGTGTTATTTTCATTTTTTGACATGTTTTCATTAATGTGTTATTTTCTATTTTTGGTGAAATGTTTGAGGATTATTTCATTCTTTGAATTTCTCTTGTTTATGGAATATAGTTATTTAAAATGGTCTCCAAAATTTTATTTTCATTAAAATGGGTAAGTAAAAAATTTAAAGATGTCATAGTTCTGTGTGTGGTTAAAGATTTTTTTTAGAGGTTTAAGTTAAACTTATGATCCAGTGGATATCGGTGGCCACCCACCTTCCCGACCGCTCAAAACAATTTTCCTGCAATTTTGGCAATTTACTATTTTTAGCAGTAGTTTTAAACTTTGGGGCCATTTTGAGGGCCTAAATGAAGGTTTTTGAGGAACGATTTTCTCAATGATAGCCGAAGGCATGATTGAGCTCCCCCAAATGAATCTCCCTGATTTATACCTTCCAACGAGCTATCGTTCCCTCTAAACGGAGATCGTATGGAAAAGTTACGACACTCGGAAGTTGATGTACTAACTTTACCCAAACGGCCCACATGACTTTTAAGCCCATCCCTCTAGGGTTAGGTTTTGGATGTCTAAGTGAATTTTGGCATTCTCGCCTATTGTAAAAGGCCCTAGAGCCTCATTGTAATCTTTCTACTCATGGATGCGTAGTAGCCACACTTTCCTCGTGAGATAATCTACCAGCGCTCTAGCTATTTTATTTCCATTCTATATATAAGCATATTTCAATAATTTTTTGTCAATGCAATGAAGTTTTATTTCCCCTGCATCTCTTTGTTTATGTGTATTATGTATTTCATTGTGTTCCTACATAAATCCGTATCGAAGCAGTATCGAGCGGTCTGCTCATTCTCGATCCTTCTTGTGCTGTCCCCAACGAGATCGAGGTATATGGAGTTAGTTCGGTCTGGTTGAACCTTTGTAAGATCACCCTCGAAAACCCCTCGGACGCCCATGGGGAAGAAAAGAAAGATGAGGGAGTAGGATATCCTATCAATTTTTTTCTTGAGGAATCTCTCATGTGATAGAGGGATGAGATGATGGAGATTTTTTTCCCACGTCCTTCAATGCCTATCGATAACATGTGCGTATTCATCAAACATACATTTTGGAAGAACTTCTCCTTTTAAGGTACAAGTAACTTTGACATTCTCATATTTGATGGGAAAATAGGATGGCATGTCGTGATATATGGTTGAAACTGCTAGAAGGATATTTCTCGGTTCATGACTTTTCCTCGACGAGAAAAGATTATTTTCGCGACTCGAAAAGCTTCCATGTCAAGGACCTGTGGGAAACCCACGGAAAGCAAGAGGGCTTAGGAGAACCCTCTTTGTTTTCGACCGCACCCACTTGGAATTCCTTCCAGATGCCATCAAGGAACAATATTACCCCGCGGGGAGCTGGTGAGGAAAATACATACAATGGACGCATCGCTATGGTAGCAAAGGGACTCAAGATGTGCATGAGATGACTTAATCGCTTCATACCCCACGCGACAAAGTTGGTGCATCAAAGATCTCGTGAAACATTTGCGTTAGGCACCGCAGTTGTCTGCATTGATACATTCAGGAGGAAATGGAGCCCCTCGACATCTCCTCACTTGGAACGACATACCGATATGCTGCCAAGATCGAGCGTAGTTCAAATTAAGAAGCTGACTTTGTCCCAGAATCAAGCACGGGAAAGGTACCCCAAAACCGCAAAAACAAAGGACCAAGCTAAGGTCGGTAGCCCAGACAACCCGCCAAAGCCACAAGCAAAGAACAACACCATCAAGCCAACAGCTGGACACCTGGGAAGTGGGTGTGAGTCTCCATAAGAGCTCCACTCACAACACAAGTGAGTGTCGGGCCAAGAAGTCACCGGTAGCCTAGTTGAAGGCTTCTAAATCGGAAGCATGCTCCGACTCTAAATCAACCCCGGCTGTGCTGAATGATAGTGGCACATCGATGCGGAGCCCAATGCCATCGCTAAGCAATTCACTAAGATCCGTATGGAGGAAACCAGAGATCCGTGAGAGGCGGTGAGCTGCCTTCCATTCCAAAGATGGGCAAAGGTCCCCTGCCGGTAGCTTCATTATCGACAATGGAGCCGTAAGAAACCCCGAGCCCTTGCAGAGAGGTCGAAGCCGGGTTAGGTTTGTCGACACCTTTGGACAACGCACAACCATACCAACGGGTGGTTGCACCCGTTGATGGGACCTACATTATCGTACCGACAATGTCACCTCCTACAAAGATCAAGCCCTCACTATGAGGTATTATGTGGCATCAGTTCTTGATGTTTTTCATGTATTATTAGGCCAACCATAATTTTGGAAGCGACATAGTTAAAAGGAGTCTAGGCCCCAAGCGTCATATTATCACTTTGGCAATAAGTTGTATAGGATACAAGAGATAGCACCACCTACCACCATCTATTTGGTTACTGCTAAACAATGCAGTAAGATCATTTAAAAAGATAGAAAATTTGTTTTCCTAATGACCCACCCTCAGGGAAAGAAGAATAATCTGGCCACGACCTCCAAACAGCCCTAACGGCGACTTAAAACAACATATGGATATCGCTGGAGGAGCACGGACATCTTCACCAAGCAGGGTGCCTCTACACCGCCAAAGTCAAGCACCTATCGACCAAACTCGTGTGCAATCAAGGTCTAATGGACCCATCTTACCGACGTCATTCCGAGGAATGACGTAAAATCAAGAGGCATATTCAGTATTTGTTGCAGAAAGGTCACATCCCACCAAGTTCATCGCTTCCTGTATCTCGACCGTATTTTGGTGCGTAAGAAGGATGGGACTTGAGACTCTGCATTGATTACATCTAATCAACAAGATCACTGTTCATAATAGGTACTCGATCCCACCGATTGATGACCTTATGGACCAAATCAAAGGTGCAAAATATTTCAAAAATATCGAATTTGAATTCCTCGGGTAAGTATGTGTACCACCAAACCTTCATGTGTGGAAGACTGCATTCAAATCTGGCAAGGAGGGCTCTTTCGAATGGTTGGTCATGCCTTCGGCTGATGAATGCCCCCTCGCAGTCCATGAGGGCTAATGGACTTAATATCCTATACATATTCACCAACTCATTTGTAGTGGTGTAAATTTGGATGACATTCGGGATCTTCACCTGCACTTGGGAAGCACCTCCACCATATCCCATGTGTCCCAAACACCGCAACACAAGTTGTGTGTCAATCTTTGGAGAAATGCTCTTTTGGTATAACCTGTGTCTTATCTATACATTATTGATGAGCTTGGGCATGTGGACCCAAATAAAGATCTGCGCCATTCGATTGGCCTCTAACCACCCTCCTAATGAGTCTCAGAAGCTTTTAGGTCTCTACAATTTCACCCCAAGTTTGTGCTGGGATTCTCCTCATATCACTTGGCTCCCCTTGAGTCAAGTCACCAAGGGAGGAGCTAAAGCAAAATTTTCAGTCCAATCTCAAATGTATATGTCGGGAGCGAAACACTGCCTCGCTTCCTGACCGTGCTGCTCACACTAAATGACTTGCAAATAAATCCATTTGAGATCGGTGACATGCCTCTCCTCGACTATGCTATTGGGCCCCACTACCTATCATGGGCATCCAAG
The DNA here is from genome assembly GCA_010110895.2 of Picea sitchensis. Taxonomy (NCBI): domain Eukaryota; kingdom Viridiplantae; phylum Streptophyta; class Pinopsida; order Pinales; family Pinaceae; genus Picea; species Picea sitchensis. The sequence continues at coordinate 25,447 of SNQJ01S0039163.1, forward strand.
CAGTATACCACAGTTGAGACACTTTTCCAACACAACCGGAAGTATCCCAATTTAATATGACAAAAAGAAATGTATCTCCACGTGCGCCTTATTGGCAATGGAAGCATTACATTTTGGGAAAGTGAAATGGTCATCCACGTAATTCACCGACCGCAGCTCATACGTATTGACAAAGGAAGTTGCGTAATCCATCGCCATGAAGTGGTCCACATAATCAACAGCCATTTGAACATTAAGTACAAAAAGGAAACACCAATAATGTTAGGTGACCGCTTCTCACGGGACCAACGCATCGTGGCACTCCAACCACTGCTCAACTCTCAGGCACGAGATTCGGATACGCTTCTACACAAGGATCTTGTGAATTCGCCACATACAATACACTCTTGAGGGTAAGCAAGTTCCCACTTTCCACCTCCAGGATGCCTCCGCGAACTTGGGGACACCTTTGTGTCTTCGCTGAAGCGTACAAGATGATTTGGGAGGCGATTAAGGCCGAAGTCGCTTAGGCATTTTGTAGTCGAAAACCGTAAGGCATCAAGTAAAAGTATTTCTATTGGCTTTAACCTTCTTCACAAGATGTCTGAAGTACATCAAGTCCCTCGTGATCGCTTGCGCCTATTGCCAAACCGGTTCATCAAGAAGCAATCGCTCTATAATTGGGCTTCCTACCCCCAATAATCGTGGAACGACCTCTATGGATTGCGCGTCGCCTTCCTTCTACTAAGCATGGTAATGACTATGTTTTTGTGGTCGCCGAACGATTCTCAAGATGTCCATTATGGCCCGCAGAAGAATATCATGCCAGGCCACTGCTAAACTTTTTTTTGAATGAGTGTTGGTACACTTTTGGATCCCACAGCCTATCATCTCAGACGGGATAGTAGGTTCCTCAATATATTTTGGTCCAAACCGGGTCGATGCTGGACACCAAGCTCACTAAGTCCATGGCCTTCCACCCCCAAACATATGGCCAAACCGAGGTATTAAATTGAATTATTGTGCATATATTTTGCATGTATAATTCAAAGAACACTTGCACATGGGATGATAGCCTCCCTATGTACAACATGCCTACAAACTGGCTCTCCATAGCTCAACTAGCTACCCCTTTCAAGTGGGCTTGGATTCCAACCACTCGGCCCCATTGACATAGCCATGCCATTTGTATCTACTCAGGAAGATTCAACTCATGTCCAGTCTTAGGCGGATAAGGCAAACAACTTCATATTGAGCACATTCAACATCCACCAATAGGTTCATGACATCTTTGATAGAGCCAATGCTAAGTACAAGCAACGATATGATCAACATCAAGTGCCACATAAGTTTTAGGTTGGTGATAAGGTTTGGTTTCATTTGCAAAAGGAGCGCCTCTTTGGACCCCACCGCAAGCTTCATTCACTCCGATATGGGTCGCATAATCTCACCAAGGCCAGGGGGAAAATGCCTTTGAGCTCCTCATTCCACCATTCCTTGGTCTAAAACCAATGTTCAATGTGGACCACCATCAGCCCTACTTTCCACCTCTACTTCAGACAGCCATCCCACATGGCGTAACACCTCACACCAACAGAAGTTAAATCCAAACCTGCGATGGAACAAGCTAGAACTGATCGAATTATGGACACAAAGATCAAGGCACAATCTTTAAAACAAAGGATACCCTTATATCGAGTTGTCAAAGCAGCCAACTCCTTCACCAAGGCAAATGGCTCACCAGTGGCCAAGTTCACAGGTTTCTCATCTCATGAGAACTCCAAATCTAATGGGGGGCCCATTGCTTCCTAAGGAGGTGGGAGGATTGATCCAGTGGATACCTAAGTGGGCTGCCCAATCTTTTCCTAATCGCTCAAAGTCAGCTTTTCCAAGTACCTTTGGCACCCTACTATTTTTAACATTTTTCAAGTTTTGGGGCCATTCTGAGGGCCTAAAGGAAGGTTTTTGAGATCGAGCTCTCAATGATAGCCAGGCATGATTGAGCTCCCCCAAAATGAATCTCATCGACCTATAACTTTCCAACAAGCTATCATTATCGCCTAAAACGGAAGATCGTAGATGTGTGCTAATGCACTCAAAGCGATGTACCAACTTACCCAAACGGGCTCACATGACTTTTGGCTTTCATCTCCTAGAGTTTGGTTTTGGATGTCTATGACTTTTGCATTCTCATCTATTGTAAAAGGCCTCTAGAGCCTCATTGTAATATTCTTCAATTGGATGCTTAGTAGCCACATCTCTTCTCGTAGATAACCTAGCTCTCCTTATTTCATTCTGCCCTCGTTTCCATTCTGTCTGTAAGCATATTTCAGTCATTTGTTATTAATGAAATGAAGTCTTATTTCCACTGCATCTCTGTGTTTATGTGTATTTCCATATTTCATTGTGTTCCTACATAAATCCGGATCACTTTAAAACACTTGGATCCATGGAACTATGTCCCTAAAACTTTGACCCATAAAACTATATTGGGTATCCAAATTTCTATTGGATTTACTAGGTATAATTTCTAAAAAAAAGTTGTTTTAGATAATATTTATCTTGTGCCCTTCTTCATGGTTAAGGGTAGATCTTTAGTGTTTACATGGTGTACAAGCATGTAAGGTTTTTAAATTTGGTTTCATTGAATTTAGCTTGTTTTATTATTATTAGTATGCACACTTTCTTTTCTCAACCCTACTTTTTCATTAATATTGTTTTCTTATTTCAAATTTCATCATAAACATACATATACACAACTAGTATATATCCATTTTAACTCAAAATCTTTGTATTTCAATGTATTTTTTATCCCTCTTAGTTCTTAATAAATCCAAGGTTAAAAGGAATTTATGGTAATTATTCTAAAGACATGGAAAATTTGAAATAAGCTAAATTCTAAGAATCAAACCTCTCATAAGGTCAAGCATGTCATGGATGGGTGGAACAATGACACTACGAAAACAATGTGCTTATCATGCATTGTTTGCAATTTGGATTATGATTGATAGTGTGTATTCATTGCAATATAGTTTTTCAAATTTGGAAACTAGCACATTTATAACTTGAAACACCTTTCCCCTCGACATCAATGAGAAAAAGAACCATGTTCACTTTGAAAGACCCTCTCTTATAGTCTTCCTCACTTTGCATACCCTAGTCTAATAAAATATCGATTGCAACTTTGAAATTTGTTAGTGAGGTCGTGGCATTGGGTCGTTGCTAAGAATTTTACTTAATTATACATAGGTTTTGCATATTTTCGTCATTTATATGAAAATATGTAAGGTCGTTGAGGGCATCATTTTGCAATAATATGTATTCCATAGCAATATGCACATGTGCATATACACATGTTAGTCTAGGAAAACAACAATCCATTATTACAAACACTTTGATTTATAATGCCACATAACTCACTCTTATGTGACATGTGACACACAAACCAATATGTATGCTACATGCACCACAAAGACCATGTTTGTGACACATAGAGGACACATGCGCCATAGAAACCACACTTACAACATTCACATAGATTACTATTGTGTCACATAGAACACACATATGCCATGCATCCCACATAGACCATGCATGTGCCACCACTACAACATATACCACACATGTGTTCTACTTGTTCCACACAGACCATATTTTCACCACATGTTAGGTGCCAATCCTGCCATAGACACCATACATGCACTACAAGGGAAACCCTAACTAGCAAAGGTTTTTGTGGAGGTTTTTAGTGTTACAAGATTGGACAAAATTGTCAAAAAATCTCTACTAAAACCTTTGTTATTGGTAGTGGAGGTTTTAGCCAAGGGTTTTATGGGTGTTCATTATAACTAAAAATTGTAGGTGGTCAAAGATTCTAACAAATGTTTTTTTTCAATGTGCTTATATTTTTAAGGCACACCTGTGTTCTCATAACCAATAAGCACTAGTGCATGTTATATTTGAATCACCAATGTGTTACATATTTTAGATTTCCCAATGCAACTACATGTTTTTAAAATCATTGATGTGTATTCCATATTTTAAAAGGCACAATGCATATTATATATTTTGAAAATATGGGTGTGTATATCTCGTCCACACAGTAAAGCCTTGTCATGGTGATGATAACAATAATGGCAACAATAATGTTATCATTGAATAAAATGGTGGTGGTGTTATTGTTAGGAGCACCAATGTGTTTGTACATGTATAGAGCACATGTGCTTAACAATTATGTAAATGCACTAATGTGGAAATATATATAATCACATCATTGAAGTCAAATGAATACAATGCACCAATATGTTTCAATGATGAATTTTTCCCCATTGTGGATATGTGATCCAAGAGGATCCAAGAATGCTCACAGAGGTCCAGGAGGATCTAGAACGCTCACAGAGGTCCAAGATGATCCAAAAAAGCTTAAAATTTGATTGTCTCAAATGTTGTCTAAAACTAAATCATTGTGTAGATCTCGATGATAGCTTTCCAACGACACAAAATCTCCTCAAACAGAGTTTGTATGCAAAATTTATGGATGGTCAAAGTTTAAGTCAAATTAGGGAAAAAAAGCAAAAGTCAATAGGGTCAAAAGTGACACATGTCGCCACTGCAAGGGTGAAACGTGACACAACCATATGACTTTACGGTGTTGACGTGGCTACCCTTGGAACTCCACATGGCACACCATACATCTGACCAAACAAGTGACTCATCATCTGTATGGCACAAGTGGACAAGTTAGAGTTTGACATGTGGCAGAAATGGACCAATGAAAGGTTGCCACGTGGAAGCCTCCCATTGACCATGATGGTTAAGGTTTATTAAAATTTTATTGGGACCCTAGAGGATCAAACCCATGACCTCCCAAGACCTTACCCAAGCCCTTTTACCAATAAACCACGCAATTGTTACTTAACCATATACATTAGCAATTGTATTTAACCTTGGGTAAAGGTTTGATCGGATCAAATCCATGACCTCCCAAGACCTTACCCAAGCCCTTTTACCAATAAACCATGCAATTGTTACTTAACCATATACATTGGCGATTGTATTTAACCTTCGGTAAAGGTTTGATCGACCAAAAAAAGAGTTGAGAGCCCAACCCCTCGACCCATGGTCTTATTTGTATATAATGTGACAGTGTGTCGAGATCTGTGTGGTGTTAAAACTATATGCTACCACATATGTATACATATGTCAATAACCATGTTATTAGTCCCTGCCAAAGGCTTGGGACTATAGCAATGAGTTGTCTTTTGACTATGTATTAGTTTAGTGTTGACTTTAAATTTATGTGTTATATCCAATGTGTAACTTTAAAAATCAATATATGTATTTTTTTTAATAATAAAAAAATTATTTTTCTAAAATTCAATTGGTTGATATCTTTGAAATGTTATTGCAAGCTTCACGTCATTCAATATATAAAATTGATTACATAATTAATAGATTTGACAGTTTGACAAGAAATAGAGGGAGCATGTTGTTTGCATTCTAGTTGACTGTATAACTATTATTTATATAAATTATAGTTATAAAATCCAAATGTAGTACAGAAGTCCAACAATAATGTAGTATTTGCTTTAATAAATGACGTTACAGTTTTCGCTGAAGTGCTAGTGTGACACGTCTGGATTTCAGAGCGGCTCCAACAAAATAATTGAATGACTCCTGTAACATTTCAGGAAACACTTTACATCCATCACATGGCATGAATACACCCTGCAGGAAAGAACGTTGTGGGAGTTTATTGGTTCCTGCCATCAAAAATATTTAATTGCAACCACCAGATATTAATTTCATTTAGTTGGTATGGATAATGGGAGTAGTTGATATGGTACCAGCAGGTTTGAAATTTGGAAAAAAAAAATTAATTTGTCAATATATTAATATATCCATATTTTTGTAAAAAAAATACAAATAAAAATTATTTAATCAATTTTAGAAGTGTTGAGTGGGGATTTTTTTTAAGGATAACTTAAACCGTAAGAGGATTTGATTTCCTCCTTAGGTAGAGGAGTTGTACATGTTGTGTCTTTATAGAATATTAAACATTTTTATATTTTCCGATTTTGGTAAAAAAAATTATTTTGTAGAACAGTTAGCTAAAGTTTTTTCTAATCTAGTCTTCCTTCTTAATGTGGATACTTCTTCGTAGGGATGACATGAGGCTCAAAAGAAAAGGGGAAAAAGGGTTGTACATTAATTATATAATTTTGTTTTTGTGGCTGCAATTTTAGAGTATAGTTTTTTTCATATTTTAATGTGTTTCAAGCACCTTCAAAATGTGATTTCCATTCCAATCTAAAATGGTGTGTGCTATAAAATCTATTTAATAACATAACCAAAATTTAATTTGAAAGCAAAGTTGAAATTTGTAAATCTCTCCATATGTCAATATACTAGCACAACCAAAATTTAATTTGAAAGCAATGCTGAAATTTGTAAATATCGTTATATGTCAATATACTTATATGTCAATATACTAGTACAACCACACAACTAAATGTGGTTGACATATCTCAATCAACCATCAATACCATTATGTTATTAGTCCACTAACTTTTTTAAAGTTTAAAGAACTACAGTGATTTGATAGGCAATCTGATCAAATCCCACATAAGCATATTCTTGTGGTCCGGGATTTATTTTCCACATAGTCTGTGGAAAATAATGGATACTTTGTTGACAGTAATGGTTCGAATCCTATTCACATTACTTAATATCATGCTTCTGTTATGTTTATCCATCCTCCAAATTATTCGTTTCTTGGTAACATTGCTTTCCTCCACGCAAACCCAAGCCCAAGGCTTCCTCACTTCTTCATTCGTTCATTGATTGGTCCACTCCCACGCTCGGACCCCTTCTTCCAACGTTTACGTTTGTCCCCCAATTTTTTTCAGCCCTTTACTTCGTTCCAGTAATTCCCATTCTCAATCTCTCTTTGCTATAGGCTATGGCAGAGGCATATGGGACGGGAGCGGCGGCCAACGTGACAAGCACCATTATTGTTGCGATTTTCCAAAAGTTGAACGATGTTATTGAGTTAGATGGAAACCTCCAAATTCTGGATACTGACTT
>SNQJ01S0039163.1:40527-52842 GCA_010110895.2 Picea sitchensis
TAAACTATATTAAATTTATATTTAAAAATAATCATTATATTAATAATTTATTAAGTGGATTTTCATAATTATAATAAATTAATTTAATTAGTTTTGTATTATAAATTTATATGAGATCTTATTTTGACAAATCAATTATTTGTTTCCTAATGATGGCCTGCACTAGTTTGATCCAAAATGTTGAAAAAAAATATAAATGTAGTCTATCTAAAAGATTTCTTAAACATTAACACTACTCAAAAAGACTTAAATTTGAAATATATTTTTTTGCAAGGAAATCCTAGCAAAATACCTTCCTAGTTTTTCCCCATGATTCATGGATGGTAAATGAGATAAGATGTTGTTCCTTACTACAAAGCCTCACCCCAGGGGGGTCAAGAGAATTAAACCTACGACCTCCTCAACTAATCATTGGGGGAGAGATCTCACGTCAAATTTAAAATATAGTTATTTAAACAAATACAATACATTAATGCAATAATTATATCCAAACACACAAATAAAACATAAAAAAACATTATTATTAAAAAATCTAGCTTTCTAATGATTAATTGAACTTTTATAAAAATCAAGAAGCTACATTTGCATATTGATCCGAAAATCCTTAGATACCACTTATTCCTTTAAAATATACATGTTAGCATCTAACTTGATACAGAATAATCCTTGATCGTATTGAGGTGATTTGCAAAAAAAATGATGTTGTGCTTCTTATCCAAAATCTCATAAATGATGAGTAATTTGAAGAATTATGAGATAACACAACATAAAACAGAAGAACTCAAATATATAACATCGATGACATATATTACTTCATCTTCAAGTCCCTTCTAGACAATAAGACTACCTCTTATCATCTAAAAATGCCAAATTACATTACAACATGGACTTACAAAGCCAATTTTATGGACTCTCTTTAATTCCGCTACTCAAACTCACAAAATAATTTTATCATTGAAGTCCTTGCGAAATTTTGAGAAAAATGAGTATAAAGTCGACCATATTTTGAACTGGCTCAATTTCACCCTCTTTACACGCCAAACAATGCACTATGGTGCTCATTAATGGAAATATGGACTAAGACTTTTACAAACAACCTCTTAGTACAAAAATAACATCACCATTGAACTCCTATCAGAAAAACGAGAAAAATGAGTATAAACATTCCTATATGCAGTCAATATACCTCATGGCATGCATAACGAGACAATACCAAACTTAGCCCCTTTCTCTGCACAAAAAACAATGCATTTGTACTTCCTCGGGATTTGTGTTGGCATTGGTATGTGTGTTGTCTCGGGATGTGTATCAGCCTCAGGCCGCAGGCCCTAAACCACCATATGAAAACTTAATGATTTAATTCTATTTGGGGAAGAATCTTTGTAACATAAGGCGTCAAGGGTGCAACGATTAAGTCGTTGTCATATTGTGTGGTAGGTTGTGAGGTCGAACCCCATCGATCATGCCATATTTACAGTGTTTTGTTTAAACCATACGTTATAAATAACATGGTTGTTGATATATGTATACATATGTGGTGGCATATAGTTTTAACACCTCGCGGATCTTGACACACGGTCACAATATATACAAATAAGACCATGGGTCGAAGGCTTGGGCCCTCAACCCTTTTTGTCGCAGATCAAACCTTCACCGAAGGTTAAATACAATCACCAATGAATATGGTTAAGTAACAATTGCGTGGTGTATTGGTAAAAGGGCTTGGGTAAGGTCTTGGGAGGTCATGGGTTTGATCCTCCGGACTCCCAATAAAATTTTAATAAACCTTAACCATAATGGCCAATGGGAGGCTTCCACGTGGCAACCTCTCATTGGTCTATTTCTGCCACATGGCAAACTCTAACTTGTCCACTTGTGCCATACGAATGCTTATTCAATTGCTTGGTCGGATGTGCAGTGTGCCACGTGGTGTTCCAGGGGTGGCCACGTCAACACCGTAAATTTGTATGTCAATGTCACATGTCACCCTTCCAGTGGTGACAAGTGTCACCTTTGACCCTGTTGACTTTTTCTTTTTTGCCTTAATTTGACTTGAACTTTGACCATCCATAACTTTTGCATACGAACTCTGTTTGAGGAGATCTATCGTCGAGATATATGCAATGATGTAGTTTTAGAGAGAATTTGAGACAATAAGATTTTGAACTTTTCTGGATCCTCCTAGACCTTAGTGAACATTCTGGATCCTCCTGAACCTCTGTGAGAATTCTTGGATCCTCCTCGATCGCATATCCACAACGGGGGGAAATTCATCATTGAAACATATTGACGCATTGTATTCATTTGACTTCAATGATGTGATTATATATATTTCCACACTAGTGCATTTTGCATAATTGTTAAGCACATGTGCTCTATACATGTACAAGCACACTTGTGCTAATAAATTCAATAAACACATTGGTGCTCCTAACAATAACACCACCACCATTTTATTCAATGAGAATGTTATCGTTTTCATTATTGTTATCATCACCGTGACAAGGCTTTACTATGTGGATGAGATATACACACCGATATTTTCAAAATATATAATATGCACTGTGGCTTTTAAAATATGGAATACACATCAATGATTTTAAAAACATGTAGTTGCATTGGGACATTCAAAATATGTAACACACATTGGTGATTCAAATGTGCTTATTGGTTATGAGAACACATGTGTGCATTAACAATATAAGCACATTGAAAAAAAATATTTGTTAGAATCGTTGACCACCCATAATTTTTAGTTATAATGAACACCCATAAAACCCTTGGTTAAAGCCTCCACTACCAATAACAAAGGTTTTAACAGAGATTTTTTGACAATTTTGTCCAATCTTGTAACACTAAAGACCTCCACAAAAACCTTTGCTAGTTAGGGTTTCACTTGTAGTGCATGTATGGTGTCTATGGAAATATTGGCATCTAACATGTGGTGAAAATATGGTCTATGTGGAACAAGTAGAACACATGTGTGGTCTATGTTGTAGTGGTGGCACATGTATGGTCTATGTAGCATGAGTGGCATATGTGTGTTCTATGTAACACAACAGTAATCTATGTGAATGTTGTAAGTTTGGATTCTATGGCACAAGTGTCCTCTATGTGTCACAATCATGGTCTTTGTGGTGCATGTAGCACAAGTATTGGTTTGTGTGGCACATGTCACTTAAGAGTGAGTTATGTGGCATTATAAATCAAAGGGTTTGTAATAATGGATTGGTGTTTCCCTAGACTAACATGTGTATATGCACATGTGCATATTTCTATGGAATACATATTATTGCAAAATGATGTCCTCGATGGCCTTACATATTTTCATATAAATGAAGAAAATATGGAAAATCTATGTAGAATTAAGTAAAATTCTTAGCAATGACCCAATGCCACAACCTCACTAACAAATTTCAAAGATGCAATCAATATTTTATTAGACTAGGGTATGCAAAGTGAGGAAGACTATAAGAAAGGATATTTCAAAGTGAGCATGGCTCTTTTTCTCATTGATGTCGAGGGGAAAGGTGTTCCAAGTTATAAATGTGCTAGTTTCCAAATTTAAAAAATTATATTGCAATGAATACACATTATCAGTCATAATCCAAATTGAAAATAATGCATGATAAGCACATTGTTGTCGTAGTGTCATTTCTCCATCCATCCATGGCATGCTTGAGCTTATGAGAGGTTCGATTCTGACAAGTATCTACACCGCGCGAAGGTAGTAGTTCAGCATTCATGATGGTAGGACAAGATCCCACCATCAGGTTACCAGAATTCAAAGGAGAAGTGTCGGAAGACCCGAAAAAACATGTGTTTATCTGTGAAAATATTTGGGAAGCAAAACAGATCACAGATGAAGATACTAAACTTGCATAGCTAGCAGTTACACTAATGGATCGCGCACTGGATTGGTACATGAGTTTAGCTATAAACAATACACCAGGGACAACTAGAACGATTGCAGACATCAAGAAATTGTTGATAAATGAGTTTCAGAAGCCAAGTTTAGAGGATCAATACATGAATGAGATGATAAAAATTAGACAGAAACCAGGAGAATCTGTATGGGAGATTGACCAGAGATTCAAGCAATTGAAAGGAAAGTAGAAATATCTCATGATCGATATGCATCACATGCACCTGTTCGTCAATTCATTGCTACCACACTTAAAATATCCATTGCAACAACAAAAGTTTCAGACACAGGCAGAGGCTCTGCAGGTAGCCCTACAACTAGAAGAAAACCAATATCAGTAGACGGATCTAGCCATCGAAGAGCTGAAGGAGGATTTGAAGAACTTAATGTTCCAACTAAACCAGAACAAAATTAAGGACAAACAAGAATTCATTAGGTGTACCACATGCAGGATGAAAGGACACCACAAAAACAAATGTCCAACATTCACGTAGTACATGGCAGCAGGAATGCCAAATCTGTTACCGACGGGAGGACTATGGTGCAAAATCTATAAGAAACTAGGCCACGATCCATATCACTGCCCAATGATGCAGAAATACCAGACAGTCCCAAAGAGTTCACATTGCAAATTTTACAAATCAGTGGGCCATGATGACAAAGATTGTAGAACTATGGATTTGATGCGAGAGAGGACATCAGATGCATATAGGGTGTAGGCAGAAATGATGATTGGGCAAGCCACACCACAATTTAACCAAGTTCCATCCCCATACAACACTGCGCAATAGTAGTATAATACTGCAAAACAACCATATAATTCTGCGCAACCACAATACACAACAATGCAACCTCAGTACAATACCACGTAGTACAACTAGACGCCTTTGTATAACACACCGAGAGGAGATTGAGCTACCTACAAAGGGGAGGATGAGCAAGAGTAGGCTTTGGAAGAGGTAGAGGACCAGTGGTATGTCACAACTGTCAACAACTAGGGCATTATGCAAGAGAATGTTCATTTCCACCAGCAACTTGTATGTATTGTTGCGCATCGGATCATGACACAGAAGAATGTCTTGCGTTACTAGGGAAGATCCAGGAAAAGAGAAATCAGAAAAACCATAAAGTTCAATGGATTTCAGCGAAAGCAAGGGATGAAGGACGAAACATCAACATAGTTATGCACGGAGGCACTAAAACGGGAAATGACGCAGTCTGACAAGAGCCAATACAACACCAGTGGGTGAAGAAGAATGTTGAACCAAGGAGACAGTTCGACGTGCAGAACGAGAAGGAAATATTTAAGCAAGCCAGACAAGAATTATTGAAGCCAGACACCACGTCGACTTTAGCTATGCAACAAAGAAAGGAAGAGACAGAGTACGAGATGGCTCCATCGTTGGATGATACTAAGGAAATGCAACCCCTGGGAAAGTAAGTACAATCAAAGGATTTTTGAAATCATGTGTAAAACTATTGAATGATCCATCCTCTGTCAAAGTATTGCAAAATATATTAGAAAGATGTAGTATAGAGATAGAAGGAAAACTAGAACAAAAAACCGTCAATAACCTACATACAAGGAGAAGAACAAGTAGGGATTTCAGGATAAATGCCAACATTGGAGATTTCAACATGGGAGATATCATATTGGATCTAGGATCTGAAGTCAATGTATTACCCAAGAAGACATGGAAATGTATGGGAGAGCCCACATTAGAATATTCACGTGTTCAGTTGAAACTAGCAAACTAACACAGAGTTATATCAATTGGTAGACTGAAAGGAGTGACAGTAGACCTAGATGGAGTGCGCACTAAAGCATACTTCAAAGTGATTGAAATAGTGAATGGAACAACACCATATCCAACATTGCTTGGCTTGGATTGGGAATTTGATAACCAGGCCATAATCAATTTAAAGACATGAAAAATGGCATTTGAGTCAAGAGAATACCGGGTCATTGCGCCATTAGACCCATCGGAAGGGGAGACATTTGTAGAGCCTACTTGCTTGGACTTGGAGGAAATCAGCCAGTTGTACAGAACAATTGCACGTGATGAGGATTACGTAAACCCAATTGCATATGGGATCCTCAGTTGGAAGAGCATTACTTCATGTGCGACAGACTCAGATACAGTTTTAGAAAACTGGCAACAAAGGCTACACGAAGTTTCCACAAGAAGATGCACAATAATAGACCGTGCAGTAAGATGGGTAGGTACAGAGATAAGGGAACCACCCAGTTTCCATGGATTAAATGATCTAGAAGTATTCTTGGCATAGTACGAGGATGAAGTGTTAGAAAATCAGAGACTTTTAGTACTCGATATAGAACTGAAGGCCACACCTGCAAGATGGTGGGGCGCACACAAAGAAACAATCAAGTATTGGTACCAATGTAAGTTGTTACTGCACATAAGGTTTGGTGCAGAACAGAGAATCAACTACCAGCAAAAGTACAATGGACAAGGGGCACCAGCGAAACACTTGGAGAAGTGCAGAGCACTATGGAAAATGACATCTCTAGAGGAATGGCTTCATTATTTCGTACATACCTTAGAAGGCATACCAACACACTGGTATACAGACCAGAAAATGCGTAGAGGAACTGTGAGCTAGAAGGTATTGCAACATAATTTTACAGTCACTTTCTCATTTGAGCATGAGAACCCCAACATAGATGCAACAATTAAACAGATGAGAGGGTTGATATTCATTATGGAACCATAAGTCGACATCATAACATAAGAACAACAATAGAACAGATAGATAGTGAAAGAAATGTTGTCATGCTACCATGTGCAGTAAGAAGCACCTGATGAAGATGATTTGCATGATATTCAGATCAAGGAAGTGGAAGGTCCACCTCTAGAATCAGAAGTAATTGTTGCACTGATCAAGGTGAAGAAAGTCAATAATGGGACAGTTAAAAACCCCAAAATGGCCATCATTGGAGACTACTGGGATGAGAAAACAATAGAAATCATAACAGAGTTACTGCGTGAGTACAACAATATGTTCCCCACAACATTTACAGAAATGAAAGGCATAGCGGGAGAGCTAGGAGAAATGAAGATACCACTCAGAGTTGAAGCAAGACCGATCAGACAACGAGCATATAGACTAAACTAGATATATAAGCAGAAAGTTAAAGCTGATATCAATAGAATGCTCAAAGATGGAATCATAGAATTTGTGGAAGAATCAGAATGGATAAGCCTGATGGTAGTTTAGGAGAAAAAATAAGGCAGGATAAGAATAAGCGTCGACTTGAGGAAATTGAACGATGCGTGCCTACATGACCTGTTCCATACACCTTTCACGGATGAAGTGTTGGAGAACGTATGGGGACATGAAGCCTACTCATTCACTGATGGATTCTTAGGCTACCACCAAATCAAGATAGCACAGGAAGAGAAATACAAAACCACGTTTGCTACAAAATGGGGATCCTACCAGTAGAGAGTCATGTCGTTTAGACTAAAGAATGCACCAACAATATTTTCCAGAGTAGTCATAGTTGCATTTAAGGAATTTATCCACCAGTTTCTAGAAGTATACTTGGATGATTGGACAATCTATAGTCTGTTGAAAGACCATCTAGAGTTCTTGCGGCTAATACTAGAAAGGTGCAGGCAGTCCCAGATATCACTAAACATCAAGAAGTGCATCTTTGGAACACCGTTTGGGATACTATTGGGCCATATAGTATGCAAGCAAGGATTACTAGTATATCTTACAAAGATTGCAGTAATTGTTAACTTGCCATCACCAAAAACAGCCCGTCAACTAAGAGCGACATTGGGACACACAGGCTACTACAGAAAATTTATCAAAGGGTACACACAGATCACCGTGCCAATGGAGAAGCTGTTAAGGAAAGATACAAAGTTTCAATGGAATGAAGACTGTCAACATGGTCTGGATACGCTAAAAGAAAAAATGGTCACTGCGCCAATACTATTATTTCCATACTGGGAGAAGACATTCCATGTACATGTAGATGTATCATCCATAGCACTTGGAGCTATTTTGGCGCAACCATGAGCAGGATATTTGGATCATCCTATAGAATTTGTGAGTAGAAAACTATCAGAATCATAGCAGAACTATAACACTACAGAGAGGGAAGGCTTAGCTATGGTCTACGGACTGCAGAAGTTTAGACACTACTTACTAGGAAAACATTTTAAGATGTTCACAGATCATTCAACCCTTAAGTACCTAGTCAACAAGCCAGTGTTGGGGGGGGGGAATCTGTTGATGGTTACTATTGTTTCAAGAATTTGATTTTGAAGTAATAGTCAAGCCAGGGAAGTTGAATGCAGGACCTGACCACCTATCAAGGGCACGAACGGGGAAGAACCTACAAATTTACAGGACAACTTTTCGGACGCACAACTATTTTCAGTTCAGATCGTCGATGAATACTTTGCAGACATCATCCAGTACATGAGTACAGGTACTGCGCCACAGGAATATAACACCGTGCATAAGAAAAACGTGGTAGTCTGGGATTCTGACTATCAGGTGATTACAGGACAATTATACAAAATGGGCGTAGATAGCATCTTGAGAAGATATGTGCTAGAACATGAAAGACCAAGAATTTTAGCAGAATCCCATGAGGGAATAGCACGAGGACATTATGCAGGAAAATATACCGTGTAGAAGGTATTGCATGTAGGACTATGGTGGCCGACCATTCACATAGACTCAAAATAATACTGTAAGGGATGCGACATCTGTCAGAGGGTTGGTAAACCCAATAGAAGGGACAAGATGCCATTGCGACCACAGGTAACATTGTAGGTATTCGAAAAATGGGCAATAGACTTTGTGGGACCAATTAACCCACCAACAAAGAGGACAGGAGCAAGGTACATTATCACCACGACAAAATACCTAGCAAGATGGGAGAAAGAAACACTAGTCAAATATTGCAGCGCAGAAACAACAACACACTTTCTATTTGAACAAGTAATCACTAGATTCGGTTGCCCAGAAATTTTGATGAGCAACCAAGGCACTCACTTCATTAACAACACTATTAAGGCTATGACTGAGGAATTTGAAGTCCATCATCAAAAGAGTACACCATATCATCCACAAGAAAACGGAACAGTGGAAGCATTTAACAAAATCCTGGAAAACGCATTGAAGAAGATCTGTAATGTCAACAGGGATGATTGAGACCTCAAAATACCAGTAGTATTATGGGCATACAGGACCACATGAAAAAATTTGACTGGACACACACCATTCAAATCGATATACAGACAATAAGCAATGGTACCATTAGAATTTTTGGTACCCAGTCTGCACGTAGCAGTGATTACACACATGACAGAACGAGGCACAATACATGATAGGTTGAATCAACTAATGATCATGGAGGAAGATAGGATCCTGGAAGGTTTCCACCAACAGGTTCAGAAATCAAGGGACAAAGATTGGAATGACAGACACATCAAGAAGAAAACTTTCAAGGAATGAGACTTAGTGTTGATGTATGATAGCAAATCCATTCAGCATCCAAGAAAAATTAGAATGCACTAGTTAGGACCATACGAAGTAAAAACTGTCACATATGGGGGATCTGTACAGTTAAAGGACTTAGGAGGTGAAAAACTCAGAGGGATGATCAATGGGATTCGACTGAAGTTGTACAAGGACAGTCTACCACCCACAACTTGAAAGTCACCGCGTAGTAAAAACAAAAACACAAAAGAAGCAGGAGATCAAACGATACCAACAGAGGCACAATGCAGTGAAAGGACAAGAAAAACGCACACTCAGGAATATGAGCCCAAGGAAGACAAGGCCAATGGTCATTCCAAAGCAAAAACAAGCGAGAAAGGAAAGTACAACAAAAGAGGCACTAAGTGATGGAGGCTAGTGGAATTGAATGTCGAAAATGACTGACGAGATGTCAGATTAATCGTGCCAACTAGAGATGACGAGGGAGAGTAATGGAAAGTATGAAGGAACTGGAGGTTCATTGAATCCGTAGTAGAGGTAACATCTTTGACAAGCTTCACTCGACACTCATACAAAGCAAGGATGCTGGAGAAAAAATCTTATTGCGAAATTGGAAGAGGCAGAGAGCGATAGAGCATATGAAGCACATAGCGAAGTTTACAGAGGGTGTAGAGGCCACTAAGCTTAGTGAGCGATCGAATTTTACCACCATGGCACCACCAAAACAATCAGAACTGAGCCATACTGCCGGACAACCCAGAGTTAGGACCAGAGCGTAAATGTAATCGTAGGGAAGCGAACAACAACCATCGCCACTGCTAAGAGTCATCAATGTGGATGAAATCCCATCACCAGATACGACACCAGGAAGCTCGGTACTCATGGTAGAAGAAACCCAATAGACAACACATGTGGGCATGGACATCGATATGCCAGAAGAGGGGTAGGGCCAACAGAATGAGGACACAGGTAGTCAAGTGCAACCAAAAAACCCTATAGAATCCCTGAGAGTCAATGGGATGGCTCCAAATTAGGAAGAAGCGGTCGAGCCAAAGGAGTCATAGACAACCGTGTCAGAACACCCACATGAGGGAGCAGTTGAAGATGTCACTAGCCGACCAAAACAATATTTCGAAGAACAACCAATGGAGGTTGGAACCTCGAGTCAACCACCACCATGAAAGGACAAGCAATAGGTACCTAGGTCACCACACAAATGACCCATCGTAGCAATTGTTTTTCCGTGCATACCAGAAGGGGTACGGGTGAAAGCATATTTTTTAGGGTATGTCAAAAAATTAAGGTACTCAAACCATGATGCAACGAACACGAACAAGTTCCCGGAGTTTGCGAAGCAAGTCTACCTAAAGACTATGGGTGTAGATCCTTTTGGGGAACTGATTCATCAACCAGTCCAATGGGCAACAAGATTGGCAAAAATTGGGATTTTAGGCTTGTTGGACCTACCACACTTTGGCAGAGGCCAATATGCAAATAGTTGCATCAAGAAGTTGATGGCGATCACACATGGTGGAGATCTGTGGTTGGACAAGCTCGTCTCAATAGACGTAGAGCTCATAGCGTACATCACAGGGCTTCCATCATGGGGCATGGACCCTGCACAATTTCTCAAGGACCAAAAAAAAGGAGAAATCACTCGCTTAAGAGATGAAAAATAAATATGGCACTGAAAGGGGGATGTGTAGAATCATTATCAAGCGGATTAGTGACATCACGACAAGAATGGCCACAAAAATTATGGCCTGCAAGATGCTTAGAAAATGTCACAAGGAGGAAGTCCCAGCCGAGGTTGTCGCAGCTGCAACATAGTGTGTCGAGGGAACCACAATCAGTTGGGACCCTTATTTGTTGAATCTGTTTCTAGATGACTGCAAGGATGCCCAGGATCTGGGGACATACTTTCATTATTCATGGTTGATCATACTAATAGAAATTATGGGATGGAAGGAACCTAACTATGCATTTTTTGCCACTAGACCCAAACCCAATCATGGAGCGAGATACTTATCTCTTGGAGCCACTTCGGATGCCAAGAATAGAAGAATGAATGTAGCTATATTCAAAGGATATCTTCACGACCTACAAGACACCATTGCCAACATTTGGAGGATAACACTGCAGGCGGTTGCAAACTATTAGGGCATAGCCAACTTCAAGGCCACTAGACATGCAATGTGGATCCAGGCGAGGAAGGACCCCAACAAACAATGGCTACAATTGTGCTATTGCATCACGAAGGGGGACATATAAATGACCATCAAGGATTGGGAAGACGGATGGACGATTCTAGTCCTCACTCGAGACATACCTATAGGGGTAGAGGAGGAGGAGGAAGGACAAGAACATCCACATGCCGAGGAGGTAGGGCAGGAATAGACACAGCCCCAAGAAGTCACAGTTCCCAAGAAACTAAGGACATGCCAGACAAAACCAAAGTAGAAGAAAGGGGGGACATCCAAGACAGGAGTCTAGACAGGGAAGAAGAATAATACTCAGGCACCCCAAGTACAACAGAAGCAGGCCGAGGCAGCGCAGGGGACTACACAAGGTCCTACTCCAAAAGAGCCAGGCCCGACTAAGCGGCCAACTACTCATACAGGGGGTGCATGCAAGAATATGAAGGCGCATAGAACACCTCCAAAATACACAATCACAGAGGATGATGCAAAAATGGTAGCCTAAATGGTCCAGAATCGCACATTCGAGGATTTTGAGAATGTTGGGTGCCAAAGGGACAAAATTGAATAATAAATGGCATATATGTGATTGATCCAGGTGGATATCAGGGGCCACCCACCTTTTCCAAATGGCTCAAAACAATTTTCTGGCCATTTTGGCAATTTACTATTTTTAGCAGGTTTTAACTTCCGGGGCCATTTTGA
>SNQJ01S0039164.1:0-18667 GCA_010110895.2 Picea sitchensis
CTCTCTGGTTGTGTGTGGCCCCTTTGCGGCTCGGGGGGCTGAGGGGGAAGAAGAGTACCCCTAGCGATTGGCTGGGAGGTACCGGTGAGCTCATTGAGGTTGGAAAGGAGGATCGGGAAGACGCGCAAGCAGGATTCGGTCGGAGCGCAAGCCAAGCATAACGACTTCAGGTTATCTGCCGTCGGTCACAGGTACGCAAGCATGCAGGCTGTTTTTAGAGTAAAATGAAAGTTGGTTAATTTCTGTATATGATTCCTGATGATTAAAGTCATGTGGAGTTTGGTTAGTTCGTTTTTCTGGTCCATCCTGTACTCCTCCTATCCCAGCGATTGTGTTCATGCTATTTTGCCTGTCATTAAACTGTTTTAATGTTTAAGCCTATGATGCCTGAGGAGAACAAGGAATAAACCTTCAGTGATAGGGTTAGGTTGATGCCAGCAAATGATTTTTTTTCTATCTCTGCACTGTTATCCTAAACTGATGGGAACACAAATATTTTTCTCCAGTGACTAGATTTTGGTTAACGTTTCTTTTCCTCCAGCGAAAAAAAAAATATTTAAAAATTTAGTGTCTGCGCCCTTTTGTTGTCTGCGTCCCTTGCTGGACTGTAAACCTTCCCCTCCCTGGATTTCAATCGAACCCTCCTTATCCCTGACTAGCTTAGGCGCGCACCATTTTTGGGCCCAGTCAATCTCCTTGGGATCTCTGGTAACCCTAACCCATAAAGCCATGGGTTCACTCCTTCTATTCTCCCTTTCGGCAGCTGCTGGAAGCCCTGTTAAATAGTCCAAGAGGGTTATTAAAATATGAGCAAACGTAACTGAAGGCGCAGCAGACTTTGAGATGTAGGAGTTATCGCAAAAATCTTACCACTTACCCGAACCCGTAGTTTGCCCCAGACTACATTTTACATCCCTCCGTTAACTCGCCCATGATTTGCCTACGCGAGGGTTCCATCGACTGACAGCACTGCCCCTACTTGGCGTGTGCGTGGAGGGTAATGATGACCTCCTTCATTTCTCCCTTATTTTGATATTGAGAAAATCTGGGTGGTGCGCTGTGTTGGGTAGCACACTATCCCTGAGTTGTCCACGTTTTTCCTGTTGGTGCTGGGGATTGGCTATGATTTTGGCACGCGCCCCCAGTACTGTATTGTTTTGCACTGGGTTATTTTTTTTTTACTGCCTGAACATTAACTAAGTTTTTATTTGTTCCGTTAAGTGTGTTAAAATGGTTCGTCAAACCGCCTTGTAAGTGTTGGGGTTGGCTACCTCCATGCCAAGGCGGAAATTGGATATTTACATCCTTCTAAATTTGGAATTTGGCCCAAAAAAAAAAGAGATTCCATTTATTTTCGCCAGGAAGAAAATTTGCACGTATTTAATGCTACGCATGGTGTTTCCCTTCGAATCTCCAATTATTTTAGTTCGGATTCTTCACGCAACGCGCTCACCGTCCATATCACCGATTCAGTTCAGACAACCCACGTTGTTTTGCTTACAATTTGTCTCAGGTTCGCTGTTATAGTCACAGTTTTGAGGGGTGCGGGCCAGCTCCTCCTCGATGGACGCTGGCGCCTACTGGCTTAGATCGCCTGCTTTAGTTTCACAGTCACCTCGATTCTCATCCATTTTTGCTTGTGCAACGTGTCATTCTGTTCACCATGGTTGTGACCTGAGAGGGACGGGCTTGTACGTTACTTGAATCCGCAATGGTCATTTCTGCTCTGCTTGGCATTCTTGCTGCTATTGATAACATTACGATTTAATAGTATTGGGAAATACATATTGATGCGCTTACCCTTGAATTTAATGCCCTTGCCCTTCAGATAACTCAGCTTCTTTAACTCGTGATGACCGTTGGTTCCTCCTTTTAGCAATATTATTTAGTTTTGTTTTGATAATGATATTTGGGCTCTTTATTTAATGACAACTGGCTGCGGTGGGGAGTGGTGCGCTATGGGTGATGGCGTGTTGCTCCATTCGCTCATGGGTTACAACTGTCGGGGATTAAATACAGCTGTTTGGTTTTCGAATTTCTTCATGCTGAAGTAGTTCGATCTTCCTTCGTGAGTCTGGACCCTTTTTCTTCCCTCCAGAAAAAAATTAACTCACATCAACAACCGAACCTAGATGCTACAGCGCTCTCTTCCAATCTAGGTAACAGACCCCAACGAACTGAATTCATTGCACTGCCAGTGAACATCACCGACCTCTAGACTTCCAGGGATAATCCACCATGGAAACGTTACAGCTGGAGGAAAATTAAAGCGCCCAAACCTGCTGATAAATTGCCGAGAGCTTAATAAAATGATTATCAATTTAGACTGGTATTTTAGTGGTTTATCTCGAATGATTTTAAGAGTTTATTTCGAATGTTATTTAGAACTTTAGGTATACGTTTGAAATGGTCAATGAAATTAAATGTTTATTTCAATGGTGAAAGGTCTATTTCGATTGTTAGTTTAAATAACTTTAAAATGTTCAATGATTCCATCGTTAATTTCAAATGTTTATATTAGAATGTTAGTGTAAAGGATTTAATGTTCAGAGATTTAAATGCTTTTTCAATATTTAATGTTTATTTCGAATGTTAATTTAAATAATTTAAAATGTCCAATGATTTAATGGTTATTTCGAATGTTTAATTGAAACGTGAGTGTCTAAGTTAAGATGTTCAATGATTTAAATGTTGATATTGTTTAAAAAGGCAAATTAGTGATGATGCCTAAACTGCCAGGTTAACCCTGTTAGTTCAATGTTATTAATGTTTGAAATGAAATATAAATATGGTGCTTAAGAAGCCATGCTAACATTGTTTAAATTAATATTTTTATTGTTTGAAGGGGCAATTTAGTGATGATGCCTAAACTGCCAGGTTAACCTTGTTAGTTCAATGTTATTAATGTTTGAATGCAATATAAAAATGTGCTTAAGAAGCCATGCTAACATTGTTTAAATTTATATATTTATTGTTGAAAGGGCAATATAGTGAGGATGCTTAAGCTGCCATGATTGACCTTGTTAAATTAATGTTATTATTGTTGAATGCAATATTGGTGCCTAACCTACCATGTTAACTTGTTTATTTTAATGTTGATATTGTTTAATTTGCAATATAATGATGATGCTTCAACTGCTAGGTTAACTCGTTTATTTATAGTTAATATTGTTAAATTGCAATGCTAAGGATGAACCTCGAACCGCCATATTAATAATTACTTATCGACAATGGTAACATTGTTTACATTGCCCTAATAGTATCTGATCCAATTTGCAATGTTAATGGTGACGGTAGAATCGCCATGTCAATTGGATAAATTGTATGTTCGCCACGATGTTTAATTTGCAAGGCTTTTATTCGCTTAATTTGAAATGTAAATGATATGGTCTAAATTGCAATGCGATTACGATTATGGTTGGTCCCTGATTTAGTGCAAATGGCTTATAACCATTAATGGGGGTTGAGAGTATTGGCTTTTACTTTATGATAAAGTCTTCGTCGGTTAAATGATAAATAACGGAGCAGTTGGTCTTGATTGATGTCTTTGGGTCTCTTTAGTGATGGGTCGGTATTTGAGTCCTCCCGATTGTGTCTCCCGTAGAGGTCAAGATTGTCCTTGATTTGTAGTACTTGGAGGTCTTGTTTTGCGTAGTATGTTCGTGTCAGGCGGGTTATAGACACCTCTTGTAGCTTAGTATTCATGTCAGTGTGTATATCCGGTGGAAGAATCCAGTGCCGTATCAAGAGTCTCGGGTTGTTTAAAGGCACAGTTCCACTATTGCGACACACCCTGAGCCGTATCAGTAGTCTCGGGCTGTTTAAAGGCACAGTTCCACTACTGCGACTCCACTGTTGGATTCTTTCATTCTGTGACAGTACTGTGCCTAACCCCTGGTGTCTGTTTCTGCCTACAGCCGTTAGTTGCCCGCCTCCTGTTCGGGGCGTCTGCTTCTTGTTGTCGCTATGATATGTCAGGTCGTTTTGATTTTGTTCATCTTACTTGCGTCCTATTGGTTCGAGTGTTGACGTAGAGTCGAGGGGGTTGTTTCTTCTACACGTGCACACACATTAAAAATAAATAAAAAATTCACCGGTTGACTGAGTAGATGTCCTTAGCTAGGAGGGTTGTTACATGATGAATTTAAGAATGATAGTTTATTTTTATTTGAGCCTTTGAATGGGTATGTTGTTGTGTTCATTTTCATTGTTGGCTCTCTATTCTAGCCTCATCACCAGTGGCTCCACCTTTTTGGAACTAGAATTTTCTCTATTTTAGGAAATCCTTCGCTGAACATTTTTCTTAGCCTGACCATTGATTTGCTTTAGTCTCCTCATCACCCTATTCCTCTACCCACTTCGATTCCTTGCTTGTGACTATTACAACCACGATGTTCTATCCTATATACTTGTTTTCCATGTGTTGTAGCATAAATACTAATTTTGTCAACATTATTATAATATCCTTGTGTTGTGAACGCGTATGCATTTTCTGTATGGAAACGGTTAACCTATTTTCCCATAATAATCAGTTCAAACTTGTAAAATAGTGTAAATTTTAATATTCACATTTTTCTTGAGCATAGAGAAAGAAATAATTGTGTACCATCCTTGTGTATTAGGATGTCACTGTATTAGGTCATCATAATATTCTAATATGTAATTTACATATATGGATGACCCGTAGCTTGACTTTGTGAAGGTTATCCCTACGTTGTAATACAAACTCTAGAGTCCTCGTGTCGCAATTGTTTTTACAAAATCTTGGTGGAGAATCACTAAGTGATATCAATTTCACATTAATCCCTAGTAAACGATCTAAGTGCTTTTAGTTTCGTAGAGAGAAAGAAGGTTCTCTAAACTGATCAATTGTCATCTGAGACCTGAGAATAAAAATGTTTTTGATACCAGGATAAGTGATAAAATTAGAACTCTTAGTTTCAATATTCGATTTTAATTATTTGGATCGAATTAAAGTAAACCTGAGAATAAAGATGCTTTTGATACCGGGATAAAATTAGAACAAAGATGTATTTTGATACGAGATAAAATTAGAACACTTAGTTTCAATATTTGATTTTAATGATTTGGATCGAATTAAATGAAAGTACAAGTCTAAATGTTCTATTTTTTGTTTTGTTTTGTTTATTTAATAAGAATTTAGTTATAAAAGATTTATTAAAATGGAATTTGATTATAAGAAATAGTTGAAATTGTAATTTTTTTGTTATAGGATTTGTAATTTTTAATTGTGGAATTAATTCAATGTCCTAAAATCTCTTATTATATTTGAATTTTGTAATATCAATAATAAAATTAAAATCGATAATTTCAATAATTTTTAACCAAAATTTATAATTTTAATAGTTTTTAACCAAATTATACATAAACAAGTAAACTATAATTTTAATAATTTTTACCCAAAATTTATAATTTTAATATTTTTTAACCAAATTTTAAATAAAAACTTTAAAGGAAAAAATAACCATAATAATTTTAAATCTAACATGTTTAGAATACTCCTTGGACAAAATACTCCTTGGATGAAACCTTGCATAGTCTTGAAATTCAATAAACTAATCTATCCCATACACCCTGTCAAAAGTTAGAACTATAAGTTTTGCAGTATTCATAAGAAGTTTTGCAGTGACAAATGCATTCCTTCACATAACTCTCTATGCTATCAAGTGTGGTTAACTCATCCATTTTGGATATGTTCACGCAGATTGAGAATTTTGAATTTTCAAATACATAGTGAATTTAGCTATTAGATTTGAATTATCCATAGTGAATTTAGCTATGAGATTTGAAGTATCCTATTGGTAAGCAAGGATTTGTAGGACTCTCAAAAAATTCAAATTGAATTCGTATTAGACAACTTTATTTTCCAGTAATAAAACTAGACATTGTGTTGGCGGATAAAATTTTGAACTTTGATATTGGTAACCATTTGGAAAATTATATTGGTGGTATATATGTTGAACTAGGATGATGATATTGGTGAGTCATGACCATATATTCATAGGTGTTGTTTATTGTTTCTCACACTATATATCACAAGAGAAACACTTATAATTAATATAAAATAAAATTTTGTATATGAGAAATCTACCACAGCGGCTAGCCGCTAGCCCTTTTGTGGAATCTGTGCAATTGACTTCAACCCTGCAATTGACTTCAACCCTCCATATCAATGGTGGAGCCATCCCTTCTTGATTCCGGGCATGAAAGAAGAGAGCATTTATGAATATTGAATTAGTGAATCTTTGTATCCAATTTTTTATTCTATTCAATTTTGCATTTAATTTAAGATTATGTTTTCCAAAGAGGAAATTCCTACTCAATGTGTTGATCCTTAGATCTTGGTTCGAACTTAGACTTAGATTGGATTAATTTATTTGGAATAATCAACTATTCATTCAACCTATGAGAGATGTAGAACCTCTTATCATAATTAGCTGGTTTAATTTATTTCGAACAACCGAGGATTCCATCTATTTATGACAACTGTAGAATGTCTTATTATAAATTGTTGGATAAAATTGATGTAGAATAGTTTAAAACAATCTTATCATAACTGATTGGATTATTTTATTTGGGAGAATCAACTATCCACAATTCAATCGATGTATATAATAACTTTATAAGCTCTTATCATAAGTGGTGGTTGGATTAATTTCTTTCGAAGTATCAACGATTCATGATTCATTCAACAACGTTTGGATTTATTATTTGTATTTTGAATTGGATACATTGTTGTTATTTCCAGCCAACCACCTAGACTTTATTTTATTGGCATGCTTGTCCCAATGCCCCATTCATCCAATGTAGCCTATCTTGTTTGGTTAGTAGGTGGGGGATTTAAATTCCTTTCCCTTCTTCGTATCAAAGAAATATATCCATGGCATTTTTATAATTGAAAATTATTTATCACATTTTTATAATTAAAAAATATTTTAATACTTTGTATATATTATTTTTTAAGTTTGGAATTACCATTTGTATTTTGAATATATTATTATATAATTCATATTTTATTTTCATAATTATGCATTATTGTCTGGTAAGGTCACTGAAAACTTGGCATAGAAAACTTCATTGTAAATCGTTTTCTTGTATTGAATATTTTCCTCAGTAATTTGCTTAAAAGTTTAATTAGTATGTAAAATTTCTATGTCATTTAAAATTTATTTTTCAATAATTTACTACTCAATTTTTTAAATTTACTACTCATTTTTTATTTTATTTTTTATGTTAAATGGATTTTTCTATATTTTTATTCGCTTGTGGATTCCTTTAATGTTTTGTATTGAAGCTTTTCATTCGAAATATTTCTTGTTCAGTTTTAAATTTTGTTATGGATATAAAAGTCAGTTTGTGTTTTAGAAGTTGGAAACCACAATTCCTTGCTTTATGATTTCCAAATAGAATGTATAGGTATTTAATTGATGGATTAATTAATTGTGAAGCCTTTATAGATTTGGGAAATCTGTATTGTATTCAATATTGATAATGATCCCATAGAGAAGAGTTTGAACTTAGAATTAATTTATTGGTTTTGGTTTTTGACATTATTGTCTTATAAAATATTTTATTATCAATTAGTTAATTAATGCAAAATGTATTTTACTTTTTCATTATACTTTTTTTATTTTATAAAAGTGATTTATGGATAATATTTTTAATATGCCTATGTTGTGATTTTTTTAGTTTGAAATATGAGTCCTTTTTAAAGTTTCAAAATTGATGTTTTTATTGTGATTTTTGTTTTGTATAGGTAAATTATTTAAATAGAAGTGCCTCCAAAAAAGAAGGGTGAATCAACTATGGACAAATTTTACGGATATTCTACAATATCAAAAACTTTCAATGTTGAAGAAATTGCATATATACTTGATTTGAATTATGAACCTAATGAATATATGGAGGAAGATCGTGTAGATGATTTAGAAATTCTTGGCCATGACACAGAAGGACAAGAAGGTAGATATAGTAGTTTGAGGAGAAGGAAGGTCTCCTGGAAACGTGAATTTCAAGAAGAGTGGAAGATAAAACATCGTTCGGTGTATCATATCAATGTTGAAGATGGAAAGACTCGTATGAAGTGTAGACTTTGTGATAAATATAAGGCTCAAGATCCATGGGTTGTTGGAAATGGATGTAATACCATTCAATATTATGTTGTGATAACTCATTCGAAATATTCTAATCATCAAACATCGGTTCAAAAAAAATTATTTGAAACTGAAAGGTTGGAAAAGCCCATTCGAGAACACATAGTGACTATAAATGAGAACAATAAGGAAAGAGTGATAACCACCATGAAGTTAGCATATTTTATTGCACAGAAGGATATTGCAATTGCTACTTATGAATATCTATGTCATCTTCAAATGCAATTACAAATGCCTAATATGCCTTCTCAAATGGAGTATTCTTCCTATATAAATAGAAAAGATGTCATTGAGTTTATTTACTCTATATCAGATTACGTTGAAGAGGTACAAGTTATAAATATGTTAGAAAATCCATTTTTCTCTATAATGTTAGATGAAAGTATAGACAATGGTTTGTAACAACACCTTGTCATGTATTCTACATATCTAGACTTAAAAGGTTTGGGCCCTACAATCTCATAATTTATGAAAATGATTAGTGTTCCCATTGGAAAAGGAAATACTATATATGATATCGTCATTAATCTTAAGGAAACAAGACAATTGAAAAATGAGAAGTTCATATCAGTTTTCACTGGTGGTGCTTCATTTTTGGTTGGATGCGAAAATGTATTTGTCACATTGATAAAGAATGATCTACCAAATTTTATTGGTACTCATTGTATTACACACCATGAAGAACTTGCATCGCCAGATGCTTCAAAGAAGATACACGAATTTTTGTATGTTGAGAAAATAGAAAATAAAATATACTCATGGGTTTGAAATTAGGCAAAGAGAAATAATGAACTCATTGATTTACTAGAGATAATGGAATTAGACTCCCTGCAAGTTATTCAAATCCATGGGATTATATGGCTATCCAGGGTTCAAGTGGTTGAAAGGCTTGTTACATTGATTCCTGCTATTTTGAGTTTGTGGAAAAAAGAAAGAAAGAATTCATGGTATCAGAAGACATGGATTTTTTCACTTCAATTTTTTTTTAATATGTTGGATGATGTTTTGATGGAGTTGAATAATTTAAACAAAAAATTCCAACAAGATAATGTGGATTTCACGTCTCTTGGAATAACTATTCACCATACATTAAATACTCTTAAAAGATGTTTCTGTAGACCAGATTCTTTTGCAGAAGGTACAATACATCTTATTAAATTCTTGAAAGACTCTAAAGATGGTTTCATTGAAAGAGTTGACAAAGAATGGACTATCCATAGAAATTATTTGTTGTATATTCCAATCCATGATGGTCAAATGACACAACCAATGGAAACTTGCATTGATGGCTCCTTCGAGAGTTGCATAGAAATTACAATAAATTATGTACAAACATTGGTTGAGAGATTCAATTTAAGATTTCCAGATCTTCATCTCTTTAATGCAGCAAGGTTGTTTAGTCCTTGCCATTATCCATATGATCTGTATGTGAGAGAAAATAATGAAAATAATTGGTTTGAAATACTTTTTGCCCATTTGCAACATAAAAC
The DNA here is from genome assembly GCA_010110895.2 of Picea sitchensis. Taxonomy (NCBI): domain Eukaryota; kingdom Viridiplantae; phylum Streptophyta; class Pinopsida; order Pinales; family Pinaceae; genus Picea; species Picea sitchensis. The sequence continues at coordinate 9,665 of SNQJ01S0039164.1, forward strand.
ATATATTGAAGGTGAAAATATACGATGTTTTGATATTACAGCTTGTAAAAGAGACCTATATGAATTCATTAATGTGGTTCTTTTAAATGGAGAAAGATTCTCGATGAAATATTCATGGAAAACATTTTCTCAAAAAAAAGAATGGAATTATAGGTATCCAAATATGTTAAAATTATGGCAAGCTGTACTTGTTATACCAACAAGCACCATTGCATGTGAAACAGGATTTTTCAAACAAAATATGATCAAATATATAAGGAGAACAAGACTCTCAATTAACACACTTGATGCATTAATGCATATATCATTAATAGGTCCTCACATTTCAGAGATGGAGTAGCAGGGTGCTTATGAGATTTGGAAAAATACAAAAGAAATAAGACTTTTTGACATGTGAGAATTATCAAATTATATGTTTTTTCTACTTTGTATAAATTTCGTAAATACATGCAATTTTTGTTATCCTTTAATATTTCAATTTCAACTATGTTTATGTTCTAATGTTCTTTTTTTATTGTTGGAATGTGGAATACATGTATTATTAATTACATGGATGGTAAAGGATTTACACATGTGTTGTTTATACAAGTTCATAGCATCAGTTCTATGATTTTAGGTTATTATTTCAAACTCTGTGTTCTTGACATATCTAACTACATTTTTCTCGTGAGATATTGACATATTATTGCAAGTTCGTGGCATTTCTATTGTAATTTTGAGCACTTTTTTTCAAATTTTGAAAACTTTTGCTCAAAGTTTGAGGCCTACTTTATTAGAACCTACTATCGGTGAAATATAATTAAATACTTTTGTGTACAAATCAGGCCAATGATATTTTTCTAAGGGTTCTCTCTCAATGATGGTTTTTTAAAGTGTTTGCAATAAGTTTAAATGACGCAATTATAGCACAATACCCTTGTTCTTTTTTGTCACTATTAAATTTTCTAAAACATGTCTGTAACAATTTTGTTGAGTTGATGTTTAGCTTTAGACCTGTAACAGTTATGTTGAGTTGATGTTTACCTTCAAGTTTCTTTCTACAAAACCATGTCTTTGTTTATGCTTGCATGCATGATCTAATTGATTTACTTCTATTCTGGGATTCTAGTTTTCTTTAAGTTATAAATATTATCCCAATAATGAGAACGTATGGGATGTATAGAACTTGTAAATATGGACATGTATATGTATGAGAATTGTGTTTACCACTTGGTGTGGAAAACAAAATCCTTAATGTTAGTAATCAAAATTTTAGATTACACGAGAATTAAACTTAGACTCTAGAATAATGTGAAAACATAGCATGTATTTGAACTATAATTTTATTATAAAGTCTTATTACTCTCATAGAATGAGAGTTGTGAAGATAAACTCAACATGGTACAAACTATTACTTTATTAGAAATTATTATTATGAGAGTTGTGAAGAGAAATTCAACATGGTGAGAAATAGATATTGTGTTATGAATAGAATGGAGTTTACTTTGTGAGCCTTCAGGTAATCATTCTTACCCCTTAATAAATTTGTCTCTTATAATCTCATGCTTTAAGTGTTCTAATTTGTTTTTTCTTTGAATTTTTAAAAACTAGCTAAATGTGGGGTTGAAAGTGCCATTTTGTAGTCATTATAAGTTTCCAATAGAACTTTCATTTTACTTAGTGAATGAATGGAAGTGAAAATTTTAGTTATTAGTCCCTACCGAAGGCATAGAGGGACTATAGCGATCAATAATTCGTTGAGTTTACATTTTTTTTTTGTTTGACTACAAATTTTTGCATGATTTCTAATGTTCGGCCTACAGAACTAAAATAATTGTTTTTTATATAATAAAAAAACACATATATGTCATGATGTGATTGGATGATAGATTTGAGTTCTTATTTCCATCTTCTCTATTCGCAATGAATTATATGTTTCCATATCCAATGTTTTATCATGTATCCAATACTTTCCTTTATTTGTACTATTCATACTAAAATTTTTAGATATCCAAAGTTTATAGTGATCAATAATTTGTTCACCTTATATTACTTATTTCTTTGGCTACAAATATTTGCATAATTTCTATTGTTTGAAGCACAAAACTAAAAACATTTTTTTTGTACTTGTTTATTATGATAAAAACCCATATTATTATTATTTATGAAATGTTTACATACCGAAGGTTTAGATCATTGACACTTTTTTTGAGGTGCTTGAATAGGCCTGACAGCTTAAATGTTTACATGGCTCGAGGTCCTGAAATAGGCCTGACAACTTAAATGTTTTACCTTACAGCCTTAAATGTTTATCTAAATAGGTTTCTCGGAGCACATGTTTCCTCGAAATTCTCCATACAATGTTGCAGCGAATTTGGACAATATTGTTGTCCACCGCTAGTTGAATAGGCATTGTATGTTTCATACTTCTTCTAGGCTTCGAATCCAATTCCATCATCATTGAAGCTACATACATTGCCACCGGTTCGGTGGGTGCTTCTTATTTGCTCAGTTTTCAATTGTTGTTTGTTGTTGTATGGTTCACAATTCGATTTTTGCTTCTTCCTTTCATCATTTTAGAGTAAGTTTCCATGCCATAATTTCATTTTCTATTCCTTCTTTGTTGTTCTGTGTTTGCAGTTTGCCAGTAAAAATGTTTTCTTATTTCTAATGGAATGTTTGTCATATGTTTTTGATTCCTTATGTTCTTCAGTTGCAGTTTGGTAATCGTTGGAGGTACATATGTTGTTTATTGTCTTGGTGGTTGTTTCTTGTTCGTTGGTTCATTGGTTTGTTGGTTGTTGGTTGTTGTTGTTTGGCTCAAATTTACAAGTTTGGGGCCATGGTGTTGCAGTTGGGGCTATTCGTGCTTTCTCGCTGGGGTCCTACGTCGACAATTGGAGTTTTCTATTGTTTTTTTCCTTTTTAATTTGGGTGCTTTATGGTGTTCAGTCCCTTCACCCGCAAGTGGACCTGCGGTTGTTTTGTTTTCCGTGTTTGGAGAAGTCGATATCTCGCGCATGTTCTGTGCGAGCCTATTCTACTGTAAAAATTTCCTCATACTTCAGTGTTGACATGATAGAAAATAGTTGCACAAGAAATAATTGAACAACTACATGTGCAATTGCAATGTCCTCTTTTTGTTTGTTATAATAAAACATGTGCAAACCGCACTTATTAACGATATTTGGTGGAATGTGCCCATATCACAATACATGTTATTTATCCTCTACACAGACTTATCTAACCACGATACAATTTGTCTTGTACTTGAGATATGATAGGTAAACCAAAGATACTGCAAAATTATATTTCCATGTCTGGAAGCATATCTGGATACTTTTCCACAGAAAACCAAAATCATTTAGCTATGGCCATGCAATTTCTTAATATTTTATGGCTTGTAATATATTTTGGCCAGGGAAAAACTTTATATATTTACAACTATGGATGGAGAAAAGAAAAGGTTCATATTTCTGACTATCTTTTATTCGATTCGTTGATTCTCATTTACTGTATGTACATATTAGTTGTTCTCCAATGCATACCAGTTGTCATTCATGTTCATTGTATTTTGTGTGTTGTAACAACTCTAGTAGAATATATACTTAGGGATTATTAAGTAAAAGACTTATTAGGTAATTAATTTTTCCTAACATGTTAATAACTAAACAACGATTGGTCTAATGATATTAATTAAAGTATTTATTAATTAATTAAAGGTTATAATTTTGATTAATTAATTAATTAATTAACTACCTATTATATTCAATAACATGGGTATTAAATTTAAAAGGGATAATAAGTTATATTGTTTAAATTAAAAAGGTTCACGTACGGAAAGGATAAGATATTAATTAAAAGGGATGAGATATTAATTATAAGGGGATAAAGGTAATAAGATATTAATTAAAAGGGATGAGATATTAATTATAAGGGGATAAGGTAATAAATGGGTAGGTAAGGAAGTAAATGAAAGAGATGGTGAAGGAAGGATATGGGGGGGAAGGAGGTTTACGAAGGGGGAGGATCATTCTACAGGATTATTTTTTTTTCTTTGGGGGGGTTCTCTTGGATTTGCAGGGAGGAGAGTTGAGTTCTGGAGTCGAGAGGATTAGTTCAGGGGGCATCGATTTGCTGGGGGTTTTGGGCATGGGGGCCAGGATATCCATATGATATCCTGGAGCTAGGAAGTTTTCCTAGTTGGCAGGGTGGAACAAGTTTTGGGCAGTGTTTACACAGTTCAACAATAGTCAATAAGGCAAGTGGAAAGCGGAGGGTTAGCATCAGACCCAGGTATGTTAATTTATGTATTTGTTTTATGAAATTTAAGGAATATGATGTATTATGAGGCTGTCTGTAAGATAATATGTTTAGCTCAATACATTTATATGTTCTGGTGATTAATCTATTTGTGCAATTAAATTTGTATGTTCTGGTGATTAATCTATTTGTGCAATTGAAATGATTTATATCAAATTTTTATTTCAAGTCCCTACACATGGTATCAAAGATTTTGTTTGAAATCTGGGCCTGAGAGCCAAAACTCCAAACTCTAACTCCAGCTACGCCTAACCTGCAAACCAAACACAGAAATGTTAACACAAATATAAAAATAAATGCAATACGAATTGAAAATGTAAAAAACAAATTTACCAAAGTAAAACAAACAACTAGGGTTGTTACACACTTGCGCATAAAATGTACTCGTCAATGTCCAGTGAGCATCTTAGTATTTATTTAACTTATCATGTTTTTCCTACGGTCATATTTAACTTGGAGATGTTTTGACATGACCCACACACTAATAACCATACACTATATTTTTTCTTATGACAGCCAACAGATTTGTTTGTAACTCGTGAAGAGCTACACTCGAGTAAACACAAAATACAATATTTTGGGTACAAAGTAACACTTGTCAGGGTAGTTTAACAACATAGTGAATCTGTCGACATGCACACTAGTTACAATCTGGTAGCATCAAACAGAACACCAATCTATAGTAGTATGTACCAGTTATTAGAATCATTGATCAGAGTCTTTTGATCCCAAACAACTGAATAACTCTAGAAATTCAACTTTAAGGACTTCTCAACCATATCATAAAATCCCATAACTCAAGGGCTTCTCATTCTAAAGTTAGAACAGTATTTATGAATGTTCTCATTTTTCCAATGAAATATACTAATCTGGGACGATACTAAACATTAGAAAAAAATGCAATAATAATTAAAAATCTAATATCATCGCACACGGACTGAAATGATATAATCCATATCAATATACATAATGGATATTGCTAAGAAAATATATCCCGACTACATACATTCATATACATATATAGGCTGGAGGGAAAGGGAATCTATATATATATATATACCGTGTATGTATATATTTTTGTCTTTATTATCAAATTTTAGGATCAGAGACTTTTTTCAGAGATGAGACCAAATATCAAACAATACCAATCAACGTTACAGAGTACTTATCTGGGTTGGCGTTTGTGATCACGAGCAGAGAGTATGCATGTATGGAAGTATTTAATACTTTCATGTTGTGCATGAAGAGAGCGTGATATGCTCGTGCCGAGACAATTTTGACTTTGATTCGGTGCTCAAGATCCCAGTTCAGGAATTGATCATTTATGAACACCTTGTCTAGAGAATTGAGATAATCCACAACCCTCTCTCTGTTGACAAGGAAAGTATGCTCGTCCATCTCGATATTCGGATATCCTTTTCCCCACCACAATTCATCTTCAGTGGTCTCATCCAGGACAACACGTTTATCTCTTGGAGAACGCCCAGTCTTGGCTCCCAAAAGCATAGCAAGAGCATCGGTTGATGTAATGAACGACCCCTTCTCATATTTAATGGCTTGCTCGTATAGCTCAGCCGGTGACAGGTTGTGTAGAATATGTGTGAATTTCAAAGCGCTATCACTAGTCATAAATTTAGCAGAAGGCACGCTCTTTGGAATCTCTATAATGGGCTTCGAAACCTCGACCTTCTTACTAGGATCTCCCCTCACAACCTTGGGGCTTGTTTCCCTGCTAAGGGATGCCAAAGAAGCATTGATGGACTGCAGTTGCTGCTTCTGCCTTTCTTCCTCGAATAACTGAGCAGAAAACCCCCACTGAGCTCCTTTAATGGGAGAAGTGGGTGCAGATATCTTCTGCTGCAGCGAATGGAGCTTGCTCAGAGTCTACGCCTTCACAGGCAAAGCACTGTCCTCGAGACAGATGCCATTCTACTTCTTTTGAGTCTAGATTTTGGCCAAACCGTTACTAGCCGAGCTCATGTTGGCAAAAGTAAAATCTCCATTATCTACCATATTTATCTGAGTCGTCTAGGCTTGATAACCAGAATAGAGCTTCTGGGTGGCACACCAACCCAAACCTACGAAAAAGGTGAAGGCTTTCTTATAAGAGCATGGATTTGATCATTCAAATGGACGATCGAAGAAAATGGACTTATTTCCATTGTATAGAACAATCGAACCCTCAGTCCTTGAATCTGCATATTGCCTATTGTAGTGACACTGAACATATTTGCTTCCATTTATTTGATGAGGCAACAAGACGGGCGAAGTGGGGACAGGGCTACAAACTGGGGAAGGGGAAGCAGGGAATTATGCACATCTCACGCCTTATTCTACTACCGAATTCTGACTGAATACTATAGAAGCGTCATCCCTCGGCGTTCTCTCCGGCCAAAAATACAAGGAAAACCCAATCATTCACAACAGTTGTGACCATGGCCATCTACCCCACATCAGTTGTGAGAAGATTGAGTTATGCAAGTATCCTAGCAAGCGCCAGGCATGCAGTGATAGAAAATGAAACAACCCACACCCACGACATACTCCACCTGCCTATGTGACCGACAAAGAAACAGACCCGCTCTGCCACCTGTCTCGGTGGATGAGGAGGTGGTAGAGGAAGGACGTGTAGGGTTCGAAGAGCTGGCAGGTGTAGGTTTTTAGGGTTAGGTATGAAGAGCAAGCGGGAAGGAGGGGGCACGTGGGCCTCATCCGAGGACCCACTGCCCGATTGTAGGGATATATATATTTTTTATATTATATTATATTATATTCTTTTACTAATTCATTTTTATTAATTTACTTTAATTTCATTTTAAATAATTAATTTTAATAATTAAATTTAAATTTCTAATCTCATTGAATGTCAAAATGTTTTTGCATAGAAATTAAGTATTTACTTTCTAAACTTAATTTTATCCAAATTAATTAATAATAATAATTAATAACAATAATTAAGTAATTAATGTGTTATTACCATTAACATAATTAATAATATTTAAACATAACATTACGATACTAATAAAAATTATTTTGGAGAGATTAAAATTTGGGGGAGTCTATGGGTTTTGAACCCGCGACCACCCAGCAAGTGATGCGCCTAAAGAAGAGCAATAACACCAACGCGCCACAAATATCACGTTTACAAATAAATTCGCATATAAATAGTTTAATTGTCAATAATAGCAAGGTACTAGCCTGAAGAATAATCTTTGATTATCCAAGCGTCAAGCTCATGAGACCTTACACACAACTCATCGAGCCAAGAACCAAGTCCCTCCACTCCATTCCACCAGTCAAGTCAATACTAAATCTCAATGCAGCATTCGACAATGCCAACACTGCGTGCCAAGGGAAAAGCTCACGAGTCAAGCACCGGAGGATATTTAGTTGTAAGAAAAAAGTTAAAAGGACTTAGACTAAGATAGGTGGGGAGGAGGCGGCATATGCACTAGGAGAGTAAGCATAGGAATTGGCGAGTATGGCGCAAGGCTAGCGTAGCTAAAAGGAAAGGGAACCAATAGTTTTTTCATAGGGGAAAATAAATCAAGCTTAGATGCTTAATCCTAATCCTAACCTAGCCAATCCCCTAAAGGAGTAATGTATGTTTACAGATAAGTAAAGAAAACTTACGCCTAACCCTGTTTCTAGTTTGAGTAGCACCAATTTGAAACATCCCGGAACTCACCCTGATAACTTTGGTTGGTGCAGGTCAAAGCATATAGGATGGTCAGGACTCGAGGGAATTGAGGCAAGGGAGCATTGTCGCAATAACTGCCAACACAGCCAGCGCCACCACCACCATCGCCCGAACTAGCCCTCATCCTGCGCTCGTTGGAAGCCATTAATCGGCAGGGACTGAAGTGGAACCCCCACCGTATGGAATGGGTAATCCAGAAGCGTCAACGGATTTGGGGGGAGGACCTCCACCTGAAGACATCACGTGAGAATTGCATCAGATCAAACTTTCGGAGTTTGCCAGGGGTCATTCCAGTGAATGCACGGAAGCGTGGTTGGAAGGCATGACGAGGTGTTTTTCCTTAAGGGACTATGCGTCCAACTCAAAGGAAAAGATCTCCATTTTTCAGTTAAGAGATAGCACCTTGAACTGGTGGGGAAACCTGGAAAGACAACTGCACCTTACCCTAGACACAATATCTTAGGAACTTTTTGAGGAGAGGTTCCGAAGGAAATATCTACCAGCCTACTACGAGGAACAATAGGTAGGGGAATTTCATGTGTTAGTATAGGGAAACAGAACTGTAGAAGAATATGAGATCAGATTTATGGAACTGGTCATATATGTTCCGTATATGGACAATGACCAACAACAGGCAGAGCGCTTCATCTATGGATTGAACCCTAAGATAAAAGCTATGGTGCATATGTGGAAATTATCTTCAGTAGCGGAAGTGGTGGAAAATGCGCGTTATGCGGAAGAACACATGAACTTAACCGGGGGTACAATACCAACATTTCCACATCACCCTGGATTCATAGAAAAGGCCCCGAGGACATTTCCTAGGGGAGGGGTGATCTGAAATTGGATCCAGAAGCCTGATAGGGCTTCAAAAATGCTCAAAAATGAAAGTGCTCAAAATCCGATAAAACCAACGCCTTTACGTTCGTCTCGTCTTCTTGATTCTGACGATATATTTACTTCGTCAAACGGGCTCTGTATGTGAAAGTTATCGCGTTCTG
>SNQJ01S0039164.1:35064-63188 GCA_010110895.2 Picea sitchensis
TTCTACTTCGGGAGGGTCTGAGGGAGGGGTTATGTTAGTGGATTCAGGTGATTCAGACATAGAGGGAGTTTCTTCATCTTCTTTTGAAATATCCTCGGAGATGGCCATACAAATATTTTGTTCTTTACACTTGTGCCCCAGGAAATATTTGTCATCATAGTTATAACAAAGGCCTTTGAGTTGGCATTCATCCATTTCATCCCGGGTCAATTTTTGGATCTTTAGTGGAGTAGAGGGAGCAGTGGGATTTACTGGTTTAGGACAAGGGATGAAGGAGGGTTTGAGGTTTTGATAAGATACATCCTGTTGTGCTTCTTTATCTCTTTTGGTAGCCTCCACCCAACTCTCGGGCTGAGCCATGAGGACATGGGCCCAAATTTCATCCTTGAGGCCGTTGATAAAACATGCTCGGAAAAAGGCATCAGACATGCCCTCTGTTCTAACAGCCATGCGCTCAAAGGAAGCTATAAAGTCTTCCACTATTCCTAACTGTTTCAGCTTTGTCAAACGACCCAAATGGTTCGTGTTAGTGTCAAAGCGTTCATAAAGCTCTGCCACAAATTGTGTCCAAGCAATATACCCTTGACGCAATTCTTTTCTCCATTGTGACCATTGCCAACGTTCTTGATCTAGATGGAGAACACCATACCGGAGTTTGGACAAGTCATCTGTAATGCTGTATAAAGAGAAGTAATGTTCCATTTGGGTTACCCAACCAGTGGGATCCGATCCATCAAATTTGGTCACATCCACCCGTGGAAGGTGTAGGTCACGTTGAAAGTGATGGTTCTGCAAGGTATGTGAATGAGAGGAATGGTCACCTTTAGTATGTGGGGGTGAGGAAGAGGAAGGGTTACATGTAGGGATATTCAGTTTGGTGCAGAGTGCCGAAAAGACTGATTCAAGCTAGGTGGTGAGGTCTTGCTTGATTTCGCCCATTGAGGACTGCATGGTTGTATTGATGGTGGCAACATTGGCACTAAGTTGTTTCACTTCTTGTTGGGTTTCAATGAGACTAGATTGCAAGGTGTTGAAGCTAGCTTCCAAGTCTTGGCTATGAGTATGAGCCATGAGGATGGGGGAACTGAAAATGGGCGGTCGAGGTAAAAAAAATTTGCCGAAAAAATGATATGGATGAATGTGATAAGGGTGAGGAGATGAATCCAATGGAATAGGTCTGAAATAATGGTGAAAAAATTTCCAGATTCCGGTCTGAAGAATACTGTAGAGAGGAAATGCCCAATTGCTTAACCAGAAATAAATGTGTATTTACTTGGCAGCCCGAACACAGTTGTGTTGTAATAGATCTTGTCTGTTTTAATTTGTTTATGTTTATGTCCCCCAAGGGTTAGGTATTCAAGGGTTCTACAGACAAGGGTTTGCCCTGTGCTATAGCTCTCCGATATACATGTGGGGTCCAATAGTAGTACTCGGTCCAATATCTTAGGGCACTAACTAAGGAGGATAGACTGTACCCTTATCCATACTACCCGACTACCCAGGTACTAGAGAGTATCTTCCCCAGTGTTGTTATCGGTGACACTATAGCAGTCAAGCAATCGATCGGTTTATCTAAAGAGGGCTTAATGTAATTTAGGTCGATCTGTACACAGGTGTTGTCTGATGCGCTACCACTCGAAGGGGTATCAATAGGGGTTACAAGGGTGGCCAATAGATGTGTGCTTAAGTACCACTTGTATTTCCTGCGTGTATGAATCCCTCAACAATGGGTTTATGCGCGTAATGACAGATCTCTGTGGCTTAAAGACGCCAGAATACGTCTCTACCCTTAAAAAAAAATTTAACCCACACTTTCTGCAAAGGAAAGTGATCTGATACCACTTGCAATATACCAGATATAAAATGTATGCAAAACATAAATAAAATGCTAGTAATGGCAGAATAACAACAATATAACTAGAACATTCACCACAATAACACTAAAATGATATAAGAATAACAACAGAAATAACACTTTGAATTTGAAAGCAATGTTCACGGGCCTCTTCGAGGGGGCAACCTCTAGTTGAGAAGAGCTCTATTACAATAATATCCAAGCTAGGGTTCTCATACCCTCAATTCCTATTTATACTAAAAAGAAGCATCTAGAGGAAGATCCTTCTAGAAGCGACATCTTCTATTAGGTCTTCTTACATCCGCCTTATTCTATTTTATTGAAAGGCCTTATTAATATTGACCTTTATTGCATCCAAATATATTGTTCTACCTATGTGCGGGTTAGGACCCTAACAGGATCCCACAAGACTAGGGGCTATCCCCTTCAAAGGCACATAGAGGTCTATCCTTGACCATCAGTCCCATGGAATGCGCCCATGAACCAAGAGCTTGGAGCCTATCCAAGGCCAGCGTGCAGCCCAAAGTGTTGGCGCTTGGCCATATGGACTTCATATGACCATTTTTAGAGGGTGCACGCATAGCCCAAGGGGGCTTACTGTGTATTTTTAAATAAAAGTGGGTTTTTTGTATAGTTTTTTGGGATTTTGACTGATATTATGCCCAAAAATTGGTTTTTTGTCCATTATTGGGAGATATTGGGCTCTTTTTGAGCCCAGATTTTTGGAGGAAGTTGGGGAATGATAACCAACTTCAAATCTATAAAAACCAAGCCTGTTTGAGGCCATGGAGGACATTTAGAGAAGAGTTATGCTGAATCAAAGCCAAGCCAAAGCCATTTTTATGCAGGGAAGCTATTGAGGAGCAGACACTTGCAGGCCATTTCTGGGAGCTACACTCAGTATTTTTCAGTGTCGTTAGTTGTGTTGGATTTCTCAGGTCGATAAGAACACATAAGACCAGTATGAGATCCATTTTCTATACTTTTTCTATACTTTGAAAGCATTGAAGAATAAATAAAGAAGCCTCCCTCACTGAGACAAAGGCCCAGAGACGTAGGCAATTTTGTGCCGAACTCCATTATCACTTCTTTTGTTATGGTTTTCTGTTCTTATTGCTTCAGTTCAGATATGTATATTGTCTTTTGGCTGCTATGTTTCCTCATTAAATTCATCCTCTGTTCATTAAGATTCCTGAATGGTTAATAAACACATGTAATTAAAAACTCAACCACAATCATTAAAAGATCTTTTCGGATCAAGAGGTATCAGAGTTAGTTGACGTTTGGATTTGAGTTTTGCATGTTAACCAAGGAAAAGCTACAGCGTGGTGAAGGCGAGCTTGTTGCAGAGAATCCATTAATTGGATTGAGAAAGAGAGATTCTCACAGCGAGAAGATGGCATCGGAAGAAGGGCTTTCTCAGGATGAGAAAGAGTTCCGGAAAACGTTCCTTGCTATGTCGGAGATGGTGAAAATTTTGTATGAGGATTACTTGGAACTAAAAATACCAAATCTAGGTGAATCTTCAAAGGGAAAAAGTGAAGAGGAAGAGGATCCTCCTCAGATTCCTCCTTCACCTCCATCATCACCTCATTCTTCTTCAAGTTCAAGTTCTAAATCTAATTCAAGAAACATGTTCATAAGCATAAGAATGAAATTTCGTTGTTAAAACTTGATGTTAAATTTGAGTTACCCATATATGATGGTGAAGTTAATGCAAAGAGACTTGACAATTGGGTCAGGAAGATGGAGGTTTACTGCAGTGTGCAACAGATCAAGGATGAAGCCACACAAATCAAGTTGGCATCTTTGAGACTTGCAGGCACAACTCTCATCTGGTGGCAAAGCAAGTTTCAAAATAGAATGCAACAAGTGGATAATGTATTTCCATCATGGAAAAGCTTCATTTATGCACTTAGGAAACAATTCTATCCTTTGGGTTATAAAGAAAAAGAATTAATTGAATGACAATCTTTAAAACTAAGAAAGGGACAAATAGTGCAAGAGTATAATGATGGCTTTCGAAAAATGGCATTGACGTTAGATATCCCTTTACATACACATGAAACTCTTATGAAGTATATAGGAGGTTTACCTGCACATATTAGAAACACTGTATTCATGTTTGGACCCACTAACCTTGATGAGGTTTTTGTTCAAGCTACGTATATTGAATTAGGGAAAGCAGGTGTGTCAGGGGAATCATCATCTTCAAGGAAAGAGGACAAGAGGAAATGGCATGGAAAGAATTCAAATGCAGTGGCGAGAAAGGAAGAGAAGCCCTCTTGCAAGAATTGCAAGAAAGAGGGACATGATGAGGAACGTTGTTGGCAGTTGCATCCCGAGAAGAGGCCAAAGTGATTCAAGGAAAAGAAGGGAAGGCAAACAGTAGCAACAACAATAAGACCCACAAACTTGGGATCGTATTTGGGTGACGAATCTAAGGTCTCATTGGTTGGTATGACAGGTAAAATTGGTGAAGGCATTGATTGTAGAAGTAACTTGTTTCATATAAGCACCATCATGCGACACACTAAGATAGACACATTAATCAACAGTGGATATCAATCTAATCTAATCTCAGAAGAATTGGTTAAGCAATTGGGGTTAAAAACACAAGTACATCATAAGCCTTACACACTTAAATAGATAAGTAATCATCATCAAATGCACATAACAAAGCAGTGCCCAATCAAATTTGCAATTTCATTTAAGTATGTGGACGAGGTAACATGTGATGTAGTTTCGTTAAGAGAATGTGGAATGGTCTTAGGTAGTCCATATTTATATGATCGTTAGGCAATCTTCTACAGGACAAAGAATCAATATCAATTAACCAAAGTAGGTCAAGATTATGTGGTTCATGCTCATCATGTTAAGAAAAATAAAACAATTCAAACAATGGAACAATTAAAGAAGGCAGTGCAATCAAGAAAAAAACGAATAATTTTTTCAAATGAAGTAATTGATCTTAAGCAAGAACACGAAATGATTGTTGAATGGAAAATCAATCATAGTTTTCTTCAAGATAAGCTCATGTCGTGCAAATATTACAAGTATATCAGCTCATTTGCAGTCATGTTTTTGATGCTATTGTTAGTAATGTTGTTTACATGGATGATAGTTTCTTCAGTGAAATGTGACATAGTTCAAATGGCTAACGATATGCTGTCAGTGGTCATGATTGTGTTACAGTTGATCTTGATGAGACAGGTGCACAGGACAGAGTTCAGAGACAGAGGACAAGTCGGGTGGCCTATCCCGAGATTTTTGAATGGTCAGTAACCTTTTGGGGACCAAAAGGTCCTTAGTGGGGAGGTGTGATCTAGAATCGGATCCAAGAGCCTGACAGGGGCTCAAAAAGGCTCAAAGATGAAAGTTCTCAGAATCGGACGAAAGTAATTCCATTGTGACCGTCTCGTCGTGTTGATTCCGTCCATATATTCAATTTCTCAAATGGGCGCCATATGCGAGAGTTATCGCACTCTGACTGTTTTCCCAAACAGCTAAAAAGTCAGAAAAAAAAAAGTCAACAATCAAAAGGTGACGTGGCACTCTCTGGAGGTGACATGTGGCAGTGGAAAAAGTGACATGTGGTAGAACAGGTAGCAGGGTGACTGGAAAGTGATGAGGACCAATAGAAAGTTGACAAGTGGCATCAGTTTTCAGTGAATAAGGAAGTGCCATGTGGCCCAGACTTGGGTTTCCACGTGGCACCCGGTGGTTGGATCGATCGTTGAATGGAAAAATTGTAATGGACCTCATGGGATTCAAACCCATAACCTCTTGGTAGGCACCAAACCTTGAGAAATGACCCAACACCAATGTGCCACATGTGTGCCTTGTTATATATAACCCACACTTTAATATATAAAGTGCAATATTGTAATATGGCGTGGAAAGGGGGGTTGGGGCTAAGCCCCAGCCCGTGGTCTATTCACACACCCCTACCATAGAACCAAGAGACAGGGTAGAGCGCGGGGGTCACGATAGGCACTAGCCCTCGGATCTTGGGGGATCCCACAAGACCAGGGGCTATCCCCTTCAAAGGCGCGCGGAGAACTATCCTTGACCATCGGTCCCATGGAACGCGCCCAAGAACCAGGAGCTTGGAGTTTATCCAAGGCCAGTGTGCAGCCCAAATGGCTGGCGCTTGGCCATATGGACTTCATATGACCAGTTTTAGAGGGTGCGCACATAGACCAAGGGGGGCTTACTGTGTATTTTTAAATAAAAGTGGGTTTTTTGTATAGTTTTTTGTGATTTTGATTGATATTATGCCCATAAATTGGTTTTTTGGCCATTATTGGGAGATATTGGGCTCTTTTTGAGCCCAGATTTTGGGAGGAAGTTGGGGAATGATAACCAACTTCAGATCTATAAAAACCAGGCCTGTTTGAGGCCATGGAGGATAGTCAGAGTAGAGTTGTGCTGAAGCAAAGCCAAGCCAAAGCCATTTTTATGCAGGGAAGCTGTTGAGGAGCAGATGCTTGTGGGCCATTTCTGGGAGCTACACTCAGTATTTTTCAGTGCCATCAGTTGTGTTGGATTTTTGAGGTTGAGCAGAACACATTAAGACTAGTATGAGATCCATTTTTTGTACTTTTGATGTACTTTTCAAGCATTGAAGAATAAATAAAGAAGCCTCCCCCATTGAGACAAAGGCCCGGAGACGTAGGGAATTTTGTGCCGAACTCCATTATCACTTCTCTTGTTATGGTTTGTTGTTCTTATTGCTTCAGTTCAGATCTGTATATTGTATTTTGGCTGCTATGTTTCCTCATTAAATTCACCCTCGGTTCATTAAGCTTCCTGAATGGTTAATGATCACATGCAATTAAAAACTCAATCACGGTCATTAAAAGATCTTTTTCGGATCATTCGATGAGGAGGATAGGATAGGGTTTGTTGCCCTTAATTTTGGGATTATAAGTTATAAAATCCTCTCGGATCCCATCTATCTTTCTCCAGGATTCTCAAGAGATTTTGCATCCCCAAAATTCACATCCACATAAGATAAGAGGAGTGACAAGAGTCTCAAAGAGTATATCTTTTTTATCCCATAGCCAAAGGTATAATAATTTACAATTATTTTCAATCTCATAATAATCTTTCCACCTTTCATTTATCTCTTTCTCAATGCTATAGTTCCAATTGAGTTTGTGATGAATATCAATTCCTAAATACCTGTACAAAGTAAATTCCTCCAAGATATTATTTTCATATGCAAAATTATCATAGGTGGTCTTGTTGGATTTAATGATCATAACCTTTGTTTTTTCAATGTTCAGAGTCATACCTGTACTAGAGAAGAAGTCCTTCAGGATTCTAATTTTCTTACTAAGGCCATATGGATTCCTTGATATAAGAACAATATCATTGGCATAAATAAGAATGATGATTACTATACTAGAAAGAGTCGGTCCAACACAACCCATGACTTTCAAACATTCTTCTAACCTTTCAATGTAAATGCCAAAAAGGGTAGGGGATAGGGGAAAACCTTGCTTGACTCCTATATTGTAGTTAATTTATTCTAACCAACCCTTAGTGCTCCTAAATTTTGAAATAATGTTCTCATACAACCTTACCATATCCACTCTCATCCCGAAGAGAACTTTTAGCTCTTCTAACCCATTCAAAAGGTTGGTCCTAGACATAGTGTCAAATTTTTTCCTAAGGTCAACAAAACAACAAATGTGATTGGTTTAATGTTGAGACACTCATTTGCAATTATCCTAAGCATGATAAGGTGGTCCACGGTTGAATGATAACCTCTAAAACCAACTTGACCTTTATCTCTTTTTCCCTTGCTTTCTATCCACATTCTTATCTTCTTTTCCAAAATACTTCCATATAGCTTGGATAAAATGGGGCTAATCATAATGATCCTATAATTAAAGGAATTCCTTTTATCCCCACCTTTAAAAATAGGTACAATGGGGCTTTGAGTTGAAGGTTTAGGGAAGCCCTGCTTGACTTCTAAATTGAAGAGCTTGTGTATGTGAGAGATTAGAATAAGCCCTCCAATTTTTAATATTTCATCTTGGTATCCCTCAATGTCCTTAGCTTTCCTGTTTGCAAGTTTATTAACCCCAAAATTTATGTCTTCCATATAAAAAACATCTTCTTCTGTAGAAACTTTTGAGTTTTTTTCTAGGATATTACAAGATTCGTAAGGATTTTTAAGGTAGGAATTCTAGTCTGTTAGGGGAATCATAGTATTTTCTTTTGTTTTACGAGTTAGAATTTTCCTCCAAGATTTCGTTGGATCTAGCTTAGAAAGGTGCAAAAGATTGTCATGCTTTCTATTTACATACTGCATCTGTTTTCTTTTAGTTAGGGATTTTTATCTATTAATCTTACCAACTTGACCTTTATCTCTTTTTCCCTTGCTTTCTATCCACATTCTTATCTTCTTTTCCAAAATACTTCCATATAGCTTGGATAAAATGGGGCTAATCATAATGATCCTATAATTAAAGGAATTCCTTTTATCCCCACCTTTAAAAATAGGTACAATGGGGCTTTGAGTTCAAGGTTTAGGGAAGCCCTGCTTGACTTCTAAATTGAAGAGCTTGTGTATGTGAGGGATTAGAATAAGCCCTCCAATTTTTAATATTTCATCTTGGTATCCCTCAATGTCCTTAGCTTTCCTGTTTGCAAGTTTATTAACCCCAAAATTTATGTCTTCCATATAAAAAACATCATCTTCTATAGAAACTTTTGAGTTTTTCTCTAGGATATTACAAGATTTGTAAGGATTTTTAAGGTAGGAATTCCAGTGTGTTAGGGGAATTATAGTATTTTCTTTAGTTTTACGAGTTAGAATTTTCCTCCAAGATTTCATTGGATCTAGCTTAAAAAGGTGCAAAAGATTTTCATGCTTTCTATTTACATACTACATCTTTTTTCTTTTAGTTAGAGATTTTTATCTATTAATCTTATCATGTATTTCAAAGAATCATTACAGGCATCCCTAGTGCATTTTCTAGCAAGTTTGGACTCATTATCATACCAAAGGTTGGGAACTCTATTCTTATTTTTACGCAACACTTCATTAGAGATTTTTTTATGGAGGTAGAGAGGATTGTTGTAAAATGATGATATATGTCTTCAATATTGTTTTAATATGATAGATGTTTTAATTCAGTGTTTAAGTCCTTTAAAAAGAGAACAACTTTATTTTTGTCAAAAAAACATATGCCATTGGTTACTAGAGTTATCTTCAAGGGAGTTTTGTGCATGATGAAGTTTAGAGTTAGAGTTAAAGGTCTATGATCAAAGTCAGACTCATAGTCATTTAAATGGTCAAAAAATACTATTCAATTGTAAATAGGGATATCTGATATCACATAGTCCATAATACTACTACCGAGCCCATAGTTACATGTCATGTGGTTAGATTTTGACCACTTCATTATACGATTGCAAATGATTAGATCTTGAAAAATATAAAGCTTGATTAACTTAGTAGTGTTCAATGTCAAAAATTAATTTAAAAAAAAACTAATTATCTTATTTTACACATTATAATATTATATATTATTTATATTTATAAATAAAAAATTTATCATTTTTTTAATTCACCATATGTTATTTCTATTAGTAATATAAATAGAACAAAAATTAATGAATAATTCTAATGTTTTAAACAAATAATATGAAATAATTTAAATTTTTAATAATATGAATTTATTTAAATTATTAAAATAGTGAAGTTATAATTATTAAAACAAATTAGTAAATAAATAAATTAATATTTGTTGTGTTATTATACTCAATGAATCAAAATTGTTCTCAATATATATCATTATTGTATAAAAAGAAAATTAAAATTAACATCTAGTTTATTATTTTATTATTGTAAAAATAAAAATAACAATAATAAAAATAAAAATAAATTGGATTAGTAAATTATGTACTTTGAATTAGATGGATACGATTTTTAACTTTAAGTGTCTCAATACAATTTCGCCCTACATGGGTAGCCCTAGAAAACGTGCAAAGAGCTTTCATTAAAAATACGCTTGCCAGACAAAACAGGTATGGACTTGCATGACAAAATCACCTCTAGAATAGAGGTAAATGAGGGATGCAAATTAAACATATTACAAGAAAACATGTTGAAGCAAACCAGAAAGTCACATTAGCTAATATTAGTTAATGCAGAGCCGAGGAAGAAGGATAGAAAAAAATTGTGAATGTGGTCTCTATTGAACACGAAAGGAGAAACCTCTCAAAGTATGATATTGTTTACTTAAAAAATATTATGTGCGTTTAACATTTACTTAAGTTTAATATTGTAAAAAAACATTAAATTGGATTATTGAGAAAATGAAACAGCATAAATTATGTTTGTATGCCTCCAACGCATTGTCAGGTCTAGTTTAAGATTATTTTTCCATCGATATTCTTTTCTGAATTTTTAGAATCTCCAAAATTATGTGATACATCCTGAGTGGGCCTAATGGTTAAGAACATGTGTTTCGTCTTAAGAGGTCACAGGTTCAAATCCAGAGGGGGGTAAGGTATGTATACCTTCGTATACTTTACCAGCCAAATCGTTGGGTGGAGGGGGGTCCCTTGTCCCACAAACAAGGGGGTCTCATACACCAATTTGGTGTGCTGGCTTGGCCGTGACCTTAAAAATAAATTATTATTATTATTATTATTATAAATATGCACACAAAACTTGCAATGCATCTCCATACCATTTAATTTTTATTACAAATTATCTTAGCCTTCAAATCCCTACCTCAGTCCACACATGATAAAAAAATCAAGACATTACCTTCAATCACTGCAACCATTTCCATATCCCTTTGTTTGAAGTGTTCTCAATTAAGTTACATTTTCCACATTTCTACACAATTACTACAACCATTTCCATATCCCTTTGTTTGAAGTGTTCTCAATTAAGTTACATTTTCCACATTTCTACACAATTACACCTTGAATGGTTGTCAAAAAATTACATAAAAAAAGAAATAAAATGAGCAGAGTTGTAGGAAAGTAATAACCTTGGAGAGATTTTAGTCGAAACCACTTTTCTTCTGAAATCACTGTAATTGTGAGGATTCCATAAATTAAAAGTGGGTTGGTGTCTATTGTTGTATAGATGGGAGATAGAAGGAGACCCGAGTGTATTCATGGATGTATATATTGGGATGCGACATTTCGTAAAGCAGGTGAATGGGGATATAAAGTTGTTAATCAAATATTTCTTCATCCCAATGCCATTAATCCATATGCATGCAACATATATATCACATCATGTTGTAGGATTCATCATCATTGATTTGAAATGGCATGTGAGTAGAGGCATATTAAAATTTCTGCTTTGGAGATATGGCTTTGATCGATCATCATATTGGAGATATGTGGAGTAACAACCACATTTAAAAAAGACTTAGAGAAAAAGTAAACGCGTCCCATGCATAATAAAAAACCGAAATAGTAAACGCGTCCCATGCATAATAAAAAACCCCAAGAGTAAACAAGTGTTGCATGGCAGCGTAGTCCCTGCCAGGCTGGAATGGGAATAAATGCAACTGAGTACACACACGTGGGTAGCAAGTTGAAGTACATGTGGTATCCATGCAAAATTTAGTATTCTCGAATTAGTTTAATTTGAAATTTATCAAAAATTAGTAATGTCTGGTACATCAACAAAGGTTCTTAGTATCTAAGTTTGATAGTACATGAAAGATTTAAAAGGAGGCTGGACAAAAATAATTTAGTGTACAATAATAATAAGATAATAAGGTTCCTAGTAAGAACGTTTGTTACATCAACATTTAAAAGGTTCTTGGACACAAAAAATTTAGCATACAATAGAATAGTAATAACGTCTGTTACATAGGTTCATGGACAAAAACACAAAAAAATAGCATTCCCAAATTAGTTTTCTTTAAAACAAGGGTTCCTGGATACAAAAGAAATTGAAATTTATCAAATTATAGGTTCCCAGACACCATAAATTTAGCATACAATAGAATAGTAACAATGTCCTGCAAGAAAGGCTCACCATAAATTTAGCATGCAATAGAATAGTAACAACATCGTGCAAGAACATTTAAAAGGTTCTTGGACACAAAAAAATTAGCATACAATAGAATAGTAATAACGTCTGTTACATAAGTTCGTGGACAAAAATATAAAAAATTTAGCATTCCCAAATTAGTTTTCTTTAAAACAAGGGCTCCTGGACAGAAAAGAAATTGAAATTTATGAAATTATAGGTTCCTGGACACCATAAATTTAGCATACAATATAACAGTAACAAGGTCATGCAACAAAGCAATTCCCGAATTAGTTTTCTTAGAAAGTAATAGTGCTTGTTAGATCAACAAAGGTTCCTGGAGATTTTTTTTTAGCATACTATAGGACACAAAAAATCTAGCATTCCCGAATTAGTTTTATTTGAAACAAACAATAAAGGTTCCTAGTCAGGCTTTCCCGAATCAATTTTCTTTGAAATTTATCGAAAATTAATAATGTATGTTACATATTTCTGGAAATTGCATTAACATTTAAAAACATAGAATAGAATAGTAATAACGTCTGTTACATAGGTTCGTGGACAAAAACACAAAAAAATTAGCATTCCCGAATTAGTTTGCTTTAAAAGGAAGGCTTATGGACACAAAAAAAAATTGAAATTTATCAAATTATAGGTTCCTGGACACCAAACATTTAGCATACAATAGAATAGTAACAACATCGTGCAACAAAGGCATTACCGAATTAGTTTTCTTTGAAAGTAGTAACGGCTGTTACATAAACAAAGGTTCCCAGACAAAAAACATTTAGCATACAATAGGACACAAAAAATGTAGCATTCCCGAATTAGTTTTCTTTGGAACAAACAACAAAGGTTCATGGACACCCAAAATTTAGCATACAATAAAGGCATTCCCGAATCAATTTTCTTTGAAATATATCAAAAATTAATAATGTATGTTACATATTTCTGGAAATTTAAATGCATTTGTCATATAGACTGGGATTGCGGCTCCCGCGGAACATTAAAAGAAATAAGTACAAGAATTAGGAATGTAGAAAGAAGAAGTGCCCGACGGTAGAGAGGAAGAACCGAAAAGAAGAAATTGGAAGTTATGAGTCTTTGGTTACAGTTTTCTATTTAAAGAGGTAATAACTGGATTGATAAAGAAAACAAGATGACAGTATAGACTTAAACTGGATTGATAAAGAAAACAAGATGCCAGTATAGACTTACTATGAAGCCGATGCATTTTTGTTGCTGTCTTCAATGGTCAGTGGAGTCGTGTCAACCAATTGTTTCCCTTCCTGGACGAGGTTGTCCATTCTCTGTTGGAACCATTATTCAATGTAGCTTCTCATGGGGGTCATGTTGATTCATCCCGGATTTCTATGCCATAAAGGTCGTTTCCTAATTTCCTTAGATCCATTGAAATAATATGCAGACTCTGTTCAATTTCTTCATTATGTGCCGCATAGTCTAGTACCCAACACTTGAGCTCATCTACATGATGTTCAACTATGTCGTAAAACTTTTCTGAAGACAACCCCTTTAAAATATCAAGTTGTTCATGGAAGGTTTCTTTGGTCATTGACAAGGATTTGAGAATTAAGTTTGGGTCTTGAACGTCGTTGGTACTTCCGGCTAAGTCTTTTTGGATCAAGCTTGTGAATAAATCTTCCTTTTTTGATATGGCTTGTTTACATGATTCGATAATGAGCTCCAGGTTATTAACTTTCTTTTGCCAGCATGCTTTTACTTTTTTGGTCCGCTTTGGGGGGGGGGGAGTTTCTCTTGTATTCTTTTCAGTTTCAATGTGTTGACGGCATGGTTGGCAAAATGGGTCAGCACCTGTTCACATAAATGCTGATCATTTTTTTAATTCACCTCCAAATGTTCGAGAAAATCATTTGCCTTCTTTCGGAAGGAAACTAAATTTTGCGATGTTTCCTAGGCTTCAGTAACTAACTGCATTCTTTTGTTGATGTTATTCTCTACAAGGGCTCTAAAGAATGCAAGGAGAGTAGAGGATACTTTCATCTTGGCTACAGTGGTAGCAAGCACGATTTTTTCTAAAGGATTGGAAAATTCTGGGGTGGCAATGAAAGCGTGCTCAAATTCATTGAGGCGGTCTTTCAGTCTGGCATTTTCCGCTTCAATTCCTCCAATGGAATCATGAAGAGCATCACCGATTACTTGGTGAAATAGGGAGATTTGGGACGACCGCATTTTCCTAAAGTTAATCTCTGTGCGGTATTTGCCTTTCCTATTTGTTACATCTCTCTTTTCAATGACCATACTTTTAGATTGACTGTCAAAAACATGCTCTGGAATACACAGGATTCATCTTCGTCAAAATTTCCGTCTTACCTGTTTCCACTGCAGACAATCCAATTTTGTGCATGTGCTCAGTTTCAATTTCAAGTTGTACTTGTTCACTTTCAATTTCGGGTTCGTCCACCTGCCCTGCATTGTTTTTTCTTTTCTTCGTCAGTGGAATATTTTGAGAACTATCAATTTTTATGCGAGGAGGGTTCTCATCTCCTCCTCCGTTCAAAGATTTATGGGTTGCTTTCTTACTAGGGTAGGCCGTTGAAGTGATGCTCCATGATGTCGTTCTCTTGGAAGTGTTGGCAGGGGACTAGGCACTCTTCTCACCAGATACTTTTCCTTGTTGTTTGTACAATTCAGTCACGCTTTTCAAGAGCTCTGCGTCGAAAATGACAGAAGCAGGATTGTTGTTGTCACTATCCTTGTCTTTGGTCAGGTGTCTATGGAAAAAAGAGCTATTAAATCCAACTGCCAGTAAATGTTCTCGAAAAATCCCATTAGGGTCGAACCCCTTTATCCTTTCAGCATACATTAGATTCAATTTCCTGAAATGGCCAAAAAATTTGTCAATCTTGTTGACGTTTCTTCACACGTAGTCTTCGACTTTCCAGGGAAGAGGAATGAAATTTTTTTCTTCTTGTCATGGAAACAATGTAGCCAGTGGTTGTATTGCCTGATATTTCTGCAACAAACATCTTGTCTTTGATGTGGCATGGAAGGAAAGCATGATTTTCCTTAGAGCCAAAGACCATGATAAAGAAAACAAGATGACAATATAGACTTAAACTGGATTTATAAAGAAAACAAGATGCCAATATAGACTTACTATGAAGCCGATGCATTTTTGTTGTTGTCTTTGATGGTCAGTGGAGTCGTGTCAACTGATTGTTGCCCTTCCTAGACGAGGTTTTCCATTCTCTGTTGGAACCATTCTTCGTTGTAGCTTCTCATGGGGGTCATGTTGATTTCATCCTGGATTTCTATGTCGTAAAGGTCGTTTCCTAATTTTCTTAGATCCATTGAAATAATATGTAGACTCTGTTCAATTTCTTCATTGTGTGTTGCATAGTCTAGTACCTAGTACTTGAGCTCATCTACACGATGTTCAACTATGCCGTAAAACTTTTCTGAAGACAACCCCTTTAAAATATCAAGTTGTTCATGGAAGGTTTCTTTGGTCATTGACAAGGATTTGAGAATTAAGTTTGGGTCTTGAACCTTGTTGGTACTTCCGGCTAAGTCTATTTGGATCAAGATTGTGAATAAATCTTCCTTTTCTGATATGGCTTGTTTACATGATTCGATAATGAGCTCCAGGTTATTAACTTTATTTTGCCAACATTCTTTTACTTTTTTGGTCCGCTTTGGGGAGGGGAGTTTCTCTTGTATTATTTTCAGTTTTGATTTGTTGATGGCATGCTTGGAAAAATGGGTCAGCACCATTTCACAGAAATTCTGATCATTTTTTAAATTCACCTCCAAATGTTCGAGAAAATCATTTTCCTTCTTTCGGAAGGAAACTAAATTTTGTGATGTTTCCCAGGCTTCAGTAACTAGCTGCATTATTTTGTTGATGTTATTCTCTACAAGGGCTCTAGAGCATGCAAGGAGGGTAGAGGATACTTTCACCTTGTCTGCAGTGGTAGCAGGCATGGTTTTTTCTAAAGGATTGGAAAATTCTGGGGTGGCAATGAAAGCGTGCTCAAATTCGTTGAGGCGGTCTTTCAGTTTGGCATTTTCCGCTTCAATTCCTCCAATGGAATCATGAAGAGCATCACCGGTTACTTGGTGAAATAGGGAGATTTGGGATGACCGCATTTTCCTAAAGTTAATCTATGTGAGAGATTTGTCTTTCCTGTTTATTACATCTCTCTTTTCAATGACCATACTTTTAGATTGGCTGTCAAAAACAACACTCTGGAATACGAAGGATTCATCTTCGTAAAAAATTTCAGTCTCAGCTGTTTCCACTGCAGACGATCTAATTTTGTGCATGTGCTCAGTTTCAATTTCAAGTTGCACTTGTTCACTTTCAATTTCGGGTTCATCCGCCTACCCTGCATTATTTTTCTCTTCTTTGTCAGTGGAATTTTTTGAAAACTATCAATTTTTATGCGAGGAGGGTTCTCATATCCTCCTCCGTTCGAAGATTTATGGGTTTCTTTCTTACTGGGGTAGGTTTTTGAAGTGATGCTCCATGATTTCGTTCTCTTGGGAGTGTTGGCGGGGGACTGGGAACTCTTCTCACCGGATACTTTTCCTTGTTGTCTGTACAATTCAGTTGCACTTTGCAATGTCTCTGCGTCGAAATTGGCAGAAGTAGGATTGTTGTCGTCACTATCCCTGTCTTCAGTCAGGTGTCTATGGAAAAAAGAGTTGTTAAATCCAACTGCCAATAAACGTTCTAGAAAAATCCCATTAGGGTCGAACCCTTTTAGCCTTTCAACATACATTAGGTTCAATTTCTTGAAATGGTCGGAAAATTCATCAATCTTCTTGACATTTCTACACACAAAGTCTTCGACTTTCCAGGGTAGAGGAATGAACTTTTTTTCTTCTTGTCATGGAAAAAATGCAGCCAGTGGTTGTATTGCCTAATATTTATGCAACAAACATCTTGTCTGTGATGTGGCATGGAAGGAAAGCATAATTTTCCTTAGATCCAAAGACCATGAGTACACTATGATTTTCCTTTTTTTCAAGTGTTCCCTTCCTGTTCAAAAACTTGGTTGCTTGGCCAGACATCCACGGAGCATCCTTCCCTAACAATAAATATTTGAAAACCAAGACAAATCCATTAAAAATTTCATAAAAATAATGGGAGGCCTTGTGCCTCCAAAGGGCCTGGTACCATAATGTTACTGGGTCAAATCCACGGTTTATTTTATTGGAAAGAGAAAGTTTTAGAAACAGATAGCAATGCACTATTGCAAAAATCAAGTAGGATGACATATAAAATTTATTTGATTATTTGAATCATGACAAATGGGAATAGATATTAATGGAAATTAGCTTCCCCAATTGAAAATGAATTGTTTCTTGACTGTGAAGTACAAAATATAAATAATTATATGGGAAATGCTTGTCGTGGATGCCTGTCACGTTAGTCTTGTAAACAACCAAGCAATTTCCCGAAATGGATTTCTAAAGGAACTTACCTACAACTTTGTGATATCTTCAGGAGTTGTTGTCGGGTCTTCAAGGAATTTGACTAAGATTTCCAACCCGTTATCATGTTTTTATAGGAACTGCTTACAGTCTTTTCCTCCGAACATCAATGTTGGCTCCAACAATTTTAAGATCTTGCGGAAGACTTGAGGTGACAAAGAAACAAGAGAATGGTCATGCAGTGGAATAATTATTTAGCTTGGAATATATTTTTCGGTGCACCAAAAGACCACCTCCTTACAGTAAAAAACCTCAGGGACGCAGCCTGCACGAGCGATTCCAGAGGTCCAAATCACTTCGTTCTGGGCAGAATGGGATGAATAGTAAAAGTATGCCGTGGACCACTGGAAGTTTTGGTCCTGATGTACGAAGATATTTACTGTATCTCCACAAAAATGTTGTTGACCTACTGCCATAAGTCTATAAGAACGTTTGTTTTCTCCAGACGATGAATGAAATGAAAAGTTGGAAGGGATAACATAACCCTGTGAAAATCTTGGTCCAATGCATGTGAATGGGAGATCTCCTCAAGACTTCGTTCATTAATGAAAATTTGGACGACTGTTGCATCATGCATTGTTAAAATTAAACACTAGTAATTGCATACATAGAAATGTGAACATGGCGGAGACGGAAATGAGCGATTAAGCATTGTAGATTTCTTGAGCGGGCCAACACGACGATGCGTGTTTGAGATGAACAATCAGAACAGACAATATAACTCTTCGCAAATCTTGGTTTAATGCGTAATATTGGGAGATCTCCTCGAGCATTTCTCTCATTAATGACAATGTTGAGGGTTCTTGCATCATCAGTTGTTACCATGAAAGGTTTCTAATTGCATACTAAGAAAGTATGGAGGTTGTGGGTATGGGAAAAAGCAGCTTAAAAATAGGGTTACAAGGCACAGCCGTTGGAGGTGAGGGCGTGAGGGTAAAATTGTATGTCTCGGAACTTTTTGAGTGTAATACGCGTAACACCAAAGAGGGTATGATAGGATAGTCCAGAGGGAAATTTGTATATCACTAGTAAGAGCATAACTAATGTATATCAGGAAGGACAAGAAGTTAGTGGGGCTGGAAGGTAGCGACAGATACTTTGAAACATTTGTGAACCATGGTAGAGTGAAGCTTGCGAGTTCGAGGAGTCTGCAGTGGAATTGTAGATCATGAAAGTTTTGAGTGCACGATGTATAGCACGGAACAAGAAGCAACAGAGTTCGAAAGTGCCAACCCGACAATCGCGGCCATAAAATTGGCTAAGGATGGAAAGGAACAACGATCAGTCAGATTCGTCATGTGAGGATATAGATGTAGATGAAGATATGTCAGCCCGCCAACGCTGGAACCTACGATCATAGAAAAGAGGCTAAGTATATAACCACAAAGTGATAATACATGGGAAGACGAAAAGGGAAAAATTACTAAGGAGTCTGTGGTGGAATTGTAAATCACGGAAATTTTGAGTGCAATATGTATATCACGGAACAAGAACTAGAAGAGTTTGAAAGCACCAACCCGCCAACCACGACCATAAAATTGGCTAAGTATGGAAAGGAACAACGGTCAGTCAGATTCGTCATGTGAGGATATAGATGGAGATGAAGATATGTCATCCCTCCAACGCTCGAACCCGCGATCATAGAAAAGAGACTAAGTACATAACCACAAACCGATAATACATGGGAAGAAGAAAAGGGAAAAAGGACTAAGGAGTCTACGATGGAATTGTAAATCATGGAAATTTTGAGTGCAATATGTATATCACGGAACAAGAAGTAGCAAAGTTTGAATGCGTCAACCCAAAATAGTGACTAAGAATTGGATATTTCATGAACCCATCAACACGGGGATCCAAAATAGGATGACAAGGTCTCCCCAGAAGACATGAGGCCCCGACGGTCAAATTGTAGCGTTCAAAACATTTGAATGCATAATCTGTAACACAGAAGAGGGGACGATGTCAGGACTCGGTAATCAATTTGTATATTGCGGAGGGCCGGATGCCAACTATTTTGTATTAGTGTATGCAGTTTTCACTAGCAAGAGTCACTAGTAAGAGCATAACCAATGTATATTAAGAAGGACAAGAAGTTAGTGGGGATGGAAGGTAGCGACAAATACTTTGAAACATTTGTGAACCATGGTAGATTGAATCTTGCGAGTTCGAGGAGTCCCCAGTGGAATTGTAGATCACGAAATTTTTGAGTACAATATGTACATCACGGAACACAAAACAACAGAGTTTGAAACCGCCAACCTAGCAACCGCGGCCATAAAGTTGGCTAAGTATGGAAACCAACAACAGTCGGTCAGATTTTTCATCTGATTATATAGATGGAGATAAATATATGTTATCCAGCCAACGTTGGAACCCGCGATGATAGAAATACGACTAAGTATATAACCAGAAAGACATAATACACAGGAAGAAGAAAAGGGAAAAAGGACTAAGGAGTTCACGGTGGAATTGTAGATCACAGAAATTTTGAGTAGAAGATGTGAACCCGGTAGTCAATTTGTATATTGCGGAGGGATGGATGCCAACTATTTCATACCATTGTGTTCAGTTGTCAATAGTAAGAGCACAACCAATGTATATTAAGAACGACAGGAAGTTAGTGGGGATAGAAGGCATCGATAGATACTTTGAAATATTTGTGAACCATGGAAAAATGAAGCTTGCGAGTTCGAGGAGTTCGTGGTGGAATTGTAGATGACGAAAGTTTTGAGTTCAACATGTATATCACTGAACAAGAAGAAATAGAGTTTGAAAGCACCAACCCGGCAAGCATGGCCATAAAATTGGCTAAGTATGGAAATGAAGATATGTCAGCCCGCCAACGCTGGAACCCATGATCATAGAAAGGAGACTAAGTATATAACCAGAAGGCGATAACACACGGGAAGAAGAAAAGGGAAAAAGGTTCAAGTGCATGGTGGAATTGTAGAGAATGGAAATTTTGAGTGCAAGATGTATATTACGGAACAAGAACCAATAGAGTTCGAAAGCGCCAACTCGAAACAATATCCAAGAATTGGAAATTTCCTGAACCCGACAATAGGAGGATCCAAAACATGCTGACAAGCTCTCTCTAGAAGACATGAGGCCCTGATGTTCAAATTGTATTGCTAGGAACATATGAATGCATAATCTGTAGCACGGAGGAGTGGACGATGTTGGAATCCAGTAGTCAATTTGTATATTACGGAGGGTGTGATTCTAGTTGTTTCGTACTAGTGTGTCCAATTGTCACTACTAAGAGCTAATTTAGTGTTGAAAATAATGTTTTTAGATAATGTTAGATAGTTGATAGGGATTACCATCCATAAACAATGGCAATCTTGACCCCGCCAGCCCTAGAGTCCATCTATCAATTTGTATATCGTGGAACTGCGAGTGTTGTTTGGAGGACACAAAACAATAGAAGTGCAATGTTGAGCCAGTCAGCCTGCAGGTCCACTTGTCAATTTGTATATCACGGAATTTTGGGTGCTATTTGTAGGGAAAAAAACAATGGAGGCCCAATTTTGAGCCAGCTGGCCCGAGAACCCGCGATCCAAAAAGTGGCTACGTATGGAATGCAAAATCCGTACATGCTCTATAAACTCTCATGTCCATACTTTATAGTCCGATAATACACGGGAAGAAAAAAAGGATGAAGGAGTCCGCGGTGGAATTGTAGATCAGGAAAATTTTGAGTGGAAGATGTATATCACGGAACAAGAAGCAACAGAGTTTGAAAGCGCCAACCCAACAACCACGGGCATACAATTGACTAAGTATGAAAAGGAACAAGGTCGGTCGGATTCGTCATGTGAGGATATAGATGGAGATGAAGATATGTCAACACGCCAACATTGGAACCCGCGATCATAGAAAGGCGACTAAGTATATAACTAGAAAGCGATAATACACAGGAATAAGACAAGGGAAAAATGACTAAGTATCTCACAGAAGAACATCTATTGTTTTCTTATTAATGCAAATCCTTTCGAACCCCTGGTGATTTCTCACTATCAAAGGCATAAATTGCAGATCACGAAAGTTATTTGGGTGCAAGATGTATATGACGGAACATGGGACATAGGTATTGGACACTGCAAACCCGGGACCCGATGATTACATAATTTCCTAAGTATTGAAAGGGACTGTAGTCGGTCGAGCTGATGGTGTCAATATATAGATAAAGAGTTTCCAATTTGTGAATCCATGAGGCCGTGATCATATAGGTGCGACTAAATATATAACCACAAAGGGATAATAGAGGGGGGGAAAAGAGGAGAATTAAGAGTTTTTATACATTCATGTGGACAAATTGTTATTGCGGAACTCCAGGCGCTGTTTGCAACTCACGAAAAATTCAAAACACAATTTTGAGGCCGACAATCCGGGAACCCGCAATAAAAAAATTGTGCAAGTATGAAACATGGAAACATTGGCTTGGACTTTCTTTTGCTAAGCAGGATCTTCTTTGCATGTTTTTGGACAAGTTTTGTAGGGATGGTTGGTTGTCCTGACTTTTTCTTATTAATGACAATTTTTTTACGCTTGTTGCATGATGTCGTTCTAGTATTAAAGCTTTGGTGTTGCATATTTGGAAATAAGTACGAGGATGGGAAGAAAAAGAAAAAATGACTAGGACTTGGAGTTTTCATGAACCCGCGAATGCGAGGATCCAAAATAGGGTCACAAGGATTCCCCAGAGGATGAAAGGCCCCGATGGCCAAACTGTATAGTTCGGAACATTTGAATGCATTATGTGTAACATAGAAGAGGGGACGATGTCATAATTCGGTAGTCAATTTGTATATGGCGGAGCAACGGGCGTCAATTCTTTCATACTAGTGTGTCCAGTTGTCACTAGTAAGAGTATAGTTAATGTATATCAGGAAGGACACAAAGTTGGTGGGGATGGTGGAAAGCAACGATAGATACTTTGAACGAATTTAATGTATACGAGGAACCCGTGGTGGAATTGTAGATCACGGATGTTTTGAGTGAAAGATGTATTTAACAAAACAATAAACAACCGAGTTCGTAAGAGCCAACCCGGCAACCCCAGCCATAAAATTGGCTAAGTATGGAAAAGAACAACAGTCGGTCGGATTCGTCATGTGAGAATATAGATGGAGATGAAGACATGTCAGCCCGCCAACCCTAGAACTAGATATCATAGAAAGGGGACTAAGTATATATCTAGAAAGCGATAACGGGAGAGAAGAAGAAAAGGCGAGTTCGTATGCACCAACCCGACAACCGCGGCCATAAAATTGACTAAGTATGGAAAGGAATAGCAGTCGGTCAGATTTGTCATGTGAAGATACAGATGGAGATGAAGATATGTCAGCCCGCCAACCCTGCAACCGCCGATCATAGAAATACGACTAATTATAAAACCAGAAAGCGATAATGGACGTGAAAAAGAAAAGGGGAAAAGGGATAAGTATCTGACAATTGAAAAACCTTTTTTTTCCATTTATTAATGGCAATGTTTTCGAGCCCCTGTTGGGTTCTCACTAGTAAAAGCATAAACTGCAGATCACTAAAGTTATTTGGCTCCAAGATGTATATGACGGAACGTGGGACATAGGTGTTGGATACTGCGCACCCGGGGCCTGGTGGCCAGATAATTGGCTAAGTATTGGCCAAGAGTAAGGTTTGATATCTATTTCAATAGTATTCATACTAATATGTATTAATGGAAAAAGTTTTGATATTTATTTGAATAGTATTCATACTAATATATATTAATGGATTGTTTCTGTTTCAAATGCAAATGATCTCTCAATTTTCAGGATGCTCTTCGGTTCGCAAATTTCGTTGAAACCACAGAATTTTTGACTGCAAGATGTATATAACGCAACAAGAAACATGAATTTGAATAGTGGTTTCAACGAGATAAACTCCTTATCATCTATTCATCTTGTATTCCTTGAAATGACATGAGAAAACGTCAAATTTCCATAAACATTAATATCTAAATTTAATTTAATTTAATAAAAAATTGGTGTAATTTAAGTAATTAAGGCAGCTTCAGTCGTTCCTTTATTGATGCCAAGCTTTTCAAACCTCTGGTGAGTTATCACTAGTTAAAGAATAAATTGCATATCATGGAAGCTCTTTGGCTGCAAGATGTATATGATAGAACAGGGAACATAATTGTTCAATACCGCAAACTTGGGACCCGGTGGCCAGATAATTGCCTAAGTTTTTCCCAAGAGGAAGTTTTTATATTTATTCCAATAATACTCATATTAGTATATATTCACAGATATTATCAAATAGAAGAAGCTGCAATATATGAAATATATTGAACAGGAACATGACGTCAACACTTGAGCTGCCTTGTTGTAAGTCATTGATTCATTCTATTTACGAGCCCCCAAGAATGAAAGCAGGACAGGTCCTCCAATTTCTTTCTTTAAGTATAGGGCCAATGCCGCATAAGTATGGTTATTCAACATTCCATTCTTTGTCAAGAATCAATTTCCCTCTGCCGTAAAAAACTTGGGGTTTAAGGTGCTTTCCTTGTAATATTCCTAACCATCGACATCCGAGACAACTTAGAAATTTGATTCAGGCCCAATTCAAAGTCGAGGGAGTCGTTTTATGTGACATCAGCTATGGGATGGAAAAAAATATCAAGTATGTTGTGATTTCTATTCTCCCTGTATTCGATCATCTGTTTGGTTGAAAATTCTTCCTGAAGATTTGTATGTTGAAATTCTTTGTTTTATTACAGTAAATTGGAAGGAACGTCCAACCCAGCTGCAAAATGTTATTCTGTTGAAGTACATGACTTCTTTGGGAAGCATAGGTCTGAAAAGTGTATCAAATGTTGCAGAACGCATCAACACAGGTTTGGCAAGTGTATCAAATGTTGCAAATCGCATCAACATATATCTTTCGTCATAATGGTGGAATATATGGCGGCCCACAGAAAGTTCTAGAATGTTCCGAGGTGATGTCAAATATGTGGAGTCTGTAACTACATCCAGAGGAAACAGAACAAACTTCGACAAAGAACATGGCTTTCTGTCAAGTCAGTTACCACACACAGAAGCAGCTCAACAAACTTTCAAATATAAACTTTCGTAGTGATAATATGTCGTTTTATCCACCCATACAGTTTTTGTTACCCTCTTCTAGTTACATTCGCAAATGGAGTAATATTTCACGTCATTCATGAAAATCACAGACCATTTTCCAAGCCACAGTAAGTGTGACGCCACTGAGGAAGACAAATTCTTGTGTGATCTGCAGAACTCGATACACTTGCCAAATCTGTGTTGTTGGAAGAAACTATATACTTAAACGAAGAAGTATTTTGCACGTGACCTAATAATCCATTACAACTCCAAGCAAGAAAACAAAGAAGATCAACAAACAAATCTCCAGGCAGTCTTTTTAACCAACCAAAGCATTGAATACAGGGAGAACACCAACCAGAAGATACTTGTTCTTTTTTTTCCCTCTTTGAGTTTCTGTTGGATAACAGAGTTTTTTTTTTACTCAAATCTCACATCACATAAAACCCATGTCCATGACTAGGAACATTAGAACGAAGGAACCCTAAAGTGCAACTCTTTGATGATAGAGAGAAATGGAAATAAGAATTTAAAAGAAGCTTTGGATGATCTTTCGTAGATTTTGTGTTAATTCGTTTTAATGACAGATGTTCTCGATATTTTCGCTTATTAATGCCAATATTTTCGAATATGTACGCTGAATAGTGACTAATAGCACATATTAACATTCCCATATCCGAGCAGATTCTCAAATATGACATCTAAGATATGCACAATATTAAAGAGGGACATGACATCAAGGCCTCTGTGGGTGACACGTTCGTGGACTATGCTGAAGCCTTTAAGAAAACTAAAAGAGCCAATTTTTTTTTATTTTTTTGCAAATTCAAAATGCAGGAAAAATAAATTACCAGATCCCATAATATTCGCCCGTCTATTCATTTTAATGGGAGATTTCCTCGAGCTTTTTGCTTATTAAAGCCAATATTTTTGAACCTGTTTGGTCGGTTGTGACTTTTGAAATCATAATTAATGTTTATTGGGAAGGACGAAAGGTAGCGGGGATGGAGGGGAACGAAAAATGCTTTTAAATTTTCTGAACCCAAAAAGGCGTCAACCCGCCAAACTTTGAGAACTTGACTAAGTATGAAAAGGTAGGTAGGATAGACAAACTCCTTGCGGGCAGAGGCACGATTGCGAGTTCGAGGAGTGCGGGGTCAAATTGTAGAGCATGAAAGTTCTGGGTGAAAGATGTATACACCAAACATGAGCTGCCATAGTTCGATCACACCTATCCGTGAAGTCGTGTCCATAAACTGGCTAAGTATGAAACCGAACGACGGTTGGTTGGAATGACCACAGAAACATGAGAAACTATAGAACCAAAAACACACTTTACATGAGGGGAAAAAAATGGAGAGAACAACTATATTGCTCACACAATAAAACATACTCTCATAACTATGAAACCATAGTAAGACATAAGCCATGGAAAAAACAACCAAACTTTGAAAACTCGACTAAGTATGGAAAGGTAGGTAGGATAGACAAACGCATCGTAGGTAGAGGCACGGTTTCCAGTTCGAGGAGTGCGGGGTCGAATTGTAGAGCACAAAAGTTATGGGTGCAACATGTATACACCAAAAACGAGTTTCCATAGTTAGATAACACCTATCTACAAAGTCGCGTCCACAAAAATGGCTAAGTATGCAACCGAACGACAGTCGGTCGGAATGACCATAGAAACGTGAGAAACTATAGAACCAGAAACACAGTTTACAAGAGGAAAAAAAAAGGAGAGAACTATATCACTCACACAACAAAACTTACTCTCATAACTATGAAACCATAGTAAGACATAAACCATGGAAAAAACATCGCCATCTATGAAATACAGTTTGAGGCCGACAAACTCTAGTTCAACGCGTAAGAGATGCAATTTACATCGACTACAATTTTTTTGTATGTTATTTTATCTTAATAGTATTTTATGGAGATTCATCTGCAAAACAATGTAAGAAGAGATTCAACTACGGATGCAACACACAACATTGCAAACCCTAGGAAAACAAGAACAAGTAGCAAATAATGACCTAGTTAAGAAGCACCAAAAACTTGCCCAACTGCAGCCGCAGGACCCCAAGCTTGTAAAGTCGAATCAAACAACAATAAACAACATACAACAAACAAAGAAGCAAGCAGCAACCAACCCACCAGAAATGACGCAGTTCCAATCATGGTTCCAGAACCCCAAACGTGAAAATTGCAACAAGACGAACATGCAAACAAGAATAACAACAACAGGCAAATAAGAAATCAGTGGAGATGCAAAAAGAAAGCATGAACCAGTGAACCAACAATGCCGCTGAAGCATATAAATAAAAAAAATGGAAGAAAATGTATTGTAACAAGCCTTCTAAGTAAACATTCAACACTGTTGTTACACATGATTTTGGTCACTCTGGTGGTGTCTCAACAGTGATGTATTTAGGCTCCCAACAAGGACTTACTCCCTAATGCACCTCATCCTTCTACTTCCGCCACTTCAACTACTCCTGCTGCTTCTCATGCAACCGATGGTGTGATTGGCACTTTCCATGCCCAACCTCATTCTGTCCAAACCTCTAGCAACAACCCCAAACCCATTTCTTCTAATGTTCAAAATGCTCCATCTCCTACCCCTCCCACCGGCAAGACTTCTGAGGTAAATGCTGTTCAATCTGCCCCCATCGGCAAAAACAAATCTAGAAAGGGAAAGGGTAAGAATAAGGAGGACAAAAATAATTCGCAAACAGAGAGAACCAAAACACCACCTGTTGACGATAGGGATAAGCGCAAACCCTGATACCCTTGTCTTATCTGTGGTGATGATCACTACACTAAGGATTGTCCACGACGAGTCGAGGTTACTAAGTTCCTTCAAGGGACCATGAAACCACCCACTCCGACTATATTGTCACAACCCTTCCCTTCTCAACAACAGGCCCAATTGGTCAGTCATGAACAACCTACCCCCTCCAATACATCCTATGTCTTAATGTGTACTAGATATTCAAAGCAAAATGACATCACACTTACCACTCGAGCCAAAAATTATTCTTCCTCCAAAGAGAAGGTTGATGTGATACCTCCTTTGTTGGTCCAACCATCTCCCATGACTCCACCTACCAGCGGTCCTCTTCATCTCGAATGACCGAGCCTCGATACAGTTCTCTACCCTCCTCCAAAGGGTGTTGTTCAAAAATCAGCTTTCAATCCCCATGCACGTGCTACCCAGAACTGCAGTATTGTCGAAGATCTAGCCCAAGCACCGTCCGCGATGTCAACCCTCGAAGTCCTCCAGAGTTGTCCTATACAACAGAATGCATTATTGAAAGATATTGGTGGAGCCGACCCTACAGATACGAATTTAATAATATTTGACTTGGAAGATCACATTCCAAGGTTACCTCCTCAACTCGTGTTCCAAATACAAGTTATTGTCTCCGACAAAACATTTGTAGAACAGTTATCGACGAGGGTGCCTTGACATGTGTCATGTCTATTACCTGCTGGAAAGCCATAGGCTCTCCTCCTTTGACTAAATCCCACAACACGCTCAAAGCCTTTAATGGCTCTGGTTTTAAGCCTTACAGTGCCCTCCCTTCATTGTCGATTACGTTAGAAGGAAAAACGGTCCAAGTTGAAGTGGAGGTCTTTGATGCTCCTCTCGATTACAACCTTCTACTTGGTC
>SNQJ01S0039164.1:63198-78498 GCA_010110895.2 Picea sitchensis
CAACATACCATTCATTGCCAAACCCCCCCCCAAGATACGAGAACGTCGGTGTGGGTCTTCTTAAAGACTCCTTGTTAATGGGTACCTTCCCCATCCCACCACCCGATATTTCACATCCATCTGTCGCCTCGATCAACATGATCTCCAGCTCTATTCACGGAACCCCTGCGTCTCACGACCCATGGATGGTACCCAACCCCGGTGATCATCTTCGTTACGACGACGAAATGCCTTTGAGTCTAGTCGAATCTGCCTATCAAGCCATTCAATCAACAACCCCTTCTACCCCCTCTCTTGGTGATTTATCTCCATATCCTTTCCGTGTCATTTTTCCCATGGACGAGATGATTATGTCTGTTATGGAAGACACCCCCTGGGATGATGGACATCATCGTTCCATCCTCTTCCTGGAACAACACACCATCGAAGGTTACCAACGGATCTCGACCTCATCGACCGTTGTTGTCATATCTACCGTTCCCGAGTCTACACATGATGTGTTTTCCGAATAGAACTTAAGTAATATCTCACCCACCATCCCCCTCGACATATCCATAA
Organism: Picea sitchensis; assembly: GCA_010110895.2. NCBI lineage: Eukaryota > Viridiplantae > Streptophyta > Pinopsida > Pinales > Pinaceae > Picea > Picea sitchensis. The sequence goes on from SNQJ01S0039164.1 coordinate 63,757, forward strand.
AACCTGGAATTGTCGAAAATGTGCATATCGAAGCTTCATGTTCCCCTGACGAAATTGTCACCTACAAGTCACTTTTCAAAGAATTTTGTGACGTCTTTGCCTGGAGCTATGAAGAAATGTCGGGTATTGACCCCGACATTGTGATACATGAGATTAAGACATACCCAGATGCTAAACCCGTCTGGCAACGCCTTCGTTTGGTCCACCCACGTAAAGTGGCCGCTATCAAGCTTGAAGTCGAGAAACTTCTCAAAGCCGAATTTATTTACCCGGTGGCTCTCACTGACTGGGTTTCCAATCTTGTCCCAATCGACAAGAAACAAGGCACAATCCGTGTGTGCGTTGATTATAGGGATATTAACAAAGCATGTCCTAAAGACAACTTTCCTACCCCCTTTGTCGACTAGATCATCGACGATTGTGCCGCCAGTGAAATCTTCTCTCTAATGGATGGTTTCTCCGAATATAATCAAATCAATATCGCTCCCGCGAACCAACACAAAACCACTTTTATTTGTCCTTCGACCACTTTTGCCTATCGGAAACTTCCTTTCGGTTTAAAAAACGCTAGCGCAAATTTTCAGTGCGCTATGTCTTACGCCTTCCATGATATCAAACACATCATGCAACCATATCTCGATAACTTACCCACTCATTCCATGCACCATGTAGATCATCCAATACACCTCCGTGCCATTTTCCTTCGATGTTGGTTTTACCATATACACTTGAATCCCCAGAAATGTGTTTTCTGCGTCGAATCTAGCCGACTTCTAGGCTTTATTGTTTCACGTCAAGGGATAAAGGTAGATCCTTTGAAGGTCAAGGCGATTCTAAATCTCCCTCCTCCTTCTTTGCTTTTCTTGTTACAAAGTTTGCAAGGGAAGGAAAACTTTCTTCATCGTTTCATACTGAACTATGCCAAACTAACTCTTGGATTTACGCGACTGCTCAAGAAAGGGTCTGAGTTTGTATGGAATACCACTGCCAACAAATATTTCAAAGCTTTGAAACTGTCTTTGACATGTACCCCACCTCTCTTCCCACTTGATTACAATCACGATTATTTCCTCTACCTCACAGCCTTGGACTACACCATCGCTATGGTTCTCATCCAGGAGGATGATTCTCATGATGAACATGTCATATATTACTTGAGTCGAAGTCTTACGCCTACCGAAACTAGCCTTGGCAGCCATCCAAGTAGTTCAACATGAAAAACTGGCCTTGGCAGTCGTCAAAGTAGTTCAACATTTTCGGCACTATATCCTCTCTTGCAAGACTACGGTAATTTCTAACCGCAACCCTATTCAACACATTCTTACACGTCAACTACTAGGGGGGAAATACTCCAAATGGATCGTGATACTCCAGGAGTTCGACTTACAATTCGAACGCACTAAGTCCAAGAAATCCTTAGTGTTTGCCGAGTTGATATGCGACCTTCCCTACTCTGAAACGGAAAATGTAGCAGCCGATTCATTACCTGATGAATCCCTTTTCCTGATTAGTTCCGATGATCTTTGGTATGGAGTTATCATCATATATCTCCAAACCCAGACTTTCCAGCCCAATTTGTCTAGTACTGACCGCTGTCGAATACGCTACCAAGCCCGTCAGTATATTATCCTTAGTGATACTCTTTATCATCGTGGGATTGACTCCGTTTTTTTATGCTGCCTCACGTTTGACGAAGCCGAGAAAGCCCTAAATGACTGCCATTCTGGAGCCTGTGGTGGTCATATGTCTGGGTATGCTACTGCCCAGAAGATCTTGCGAGCAGGGTATTTTTGGGCTTCTTTATTTAACGATTGTATAATTGCCATCCAAAAATGTCACGCTTGCCAGACCTATAAAAATAAAATATGGTCACACCCTGCTCCTCTTCATCCTGTGGTCTCCGTTGGTCCTTTTGCGAAATGGGGTATCGATTTCATGACATGTCATCGTCACTCGGCCAGGGGGCATGGATACATTATTGTAGCCATATATTATTTTACGAAATGGGTCGAGGCGATGCCGACATTTGACAACATCGGAAAGACTACAACATTATTCATATTCAATCACATCATAGCTCATTTTGGTGTTCCTCAGCCTATCGTTAATGATCACGGTAGCCACTTTAGAAACTTCATGATGTCCGAACTCACTAAAAAGTTGGGTCTTCACCATGAAAACTCAACACCCTATTACCCACAATCCAACGACCAAGTCGAAGAAATTAGCAATGTCCTCATTACCATGCTTCAACGAATGATAGGGATTCACAAAACAAGTTAGCACACGATGTTGTTTTCAGCATTGTGGGCTTACCGAACATCGATTAAGTCTACTACTGGGTTTACACCATTCTAGTTAGTCTATGGGCTAGAAGCCATCCTGTCGATTGAATGTGAGATACCCTCCCTAAAACTAGTCGTCGAACTCCTCCCAAACACTTCTACCAAAGAAGAACGTCTGTTGTATCTCATGCGATTAGACGAAACTCGTCGCGACGCCACCCTAGTCATAGAAGCCCAGAAGAAACGCGTCAAAGCCCAATATGACAAACATGTCAAGCCTCGCGTTTTCTCCGAAGGTGATCTGGTTATCCTTTACGAAAAAGATCTGTATATGATAGGAGAAGGAAAATTCGAAGCTATATGGCAAGGCCCTTATATCGTTAGATGAGTTTTGGAGAAATGAGCTTACGAGTTAGTTGACTACAACGATATCCCTTTGAGTGAACCCAGAAATGGGTTGTACTTAAAGAAGTACTATGCCTAAGATCACCTGTGCATGAGTGCTTGTATTTTATTGTACCATACTTTTTATGTGTTACCGTAGTATGCATTTTTTTTCATTATTTGGTCTCTACCCTCGACCGCTTATATTACATTGTGCTTGGTTTCCATATGTCAGAGTCTTCGCTACCCCACATTGGCTTTGTTGATGGCACTAGCCATAGTACTCAAAACCTTTCTTTTTCCGCTTGGGCAAATTACGCCCCTACAAATGAACTTATCACTCTATGAGGTGTGTGTCTCGGTTGTGCAACCAACAATATTGTAGAATATAGCACCGTCATCGAATTGTTGATTGATGCTATTTTGTTCGGTATCTGCCACCTGGTTGTATGACTCGATTCACATCTAGTAGTACTACAGCTAAGTAATGTCTATGCTATTCAAAGTACTACTTTATTACGGGTATATTTACGAATTCACCTCTTGGAACGTTATTTTGATTATATTGAGTATCAGCACATTCCTAGATGTCTAAATACATTGACTGATGCATTAGCTAACTATGTATTAGATAGACATTTGGGCCATTTATAAACCAAACACATCACATGTATCACACAACACAAGATAAGCTGATAGAAGCCGTATATATGTATATAACGATCAAAAGTTTTTACAAAAAGTTTTTGTCCAAGGACCAAAATCTCAAAATGTGAAGCCCATAGCTTCTACAAAATAGCATCATGGATGATGCTCACGATAACACACAACTGCCCGAGCCACCCTACGAAGTAGTCAACTAATAGACTCTGACACGCCCACAGTATGGCGCTGATAACGTCTAGGGATCTTCCCAATAGCCATATCTGGGATGTCAGTGGTCAACCCCTCCAAGTTCTGCTCCACTGCCTCGTAGTCTTCGGCATCCCATCGCACCACTGGAGCCGCCTCTCCTCGCTATTGAATAGGAGACGTTCCTGGAGGTCGATATGGCCCCACATCTGTGTCATCAAAAAGAGATTTTTTATTAGTGCTTAGACAAACATAAAAACATTTTATATAATAAAAATTACAAAAACATTTAAAAAGAACAAAATGTGTACTTCTTACCTAAATCACCCCACTGAGCATCCTCAGGTAGGACCAAATCTGGATCCCCTCGGAAATCCAACCCAGTGTATGCATAGTCATCAATCATCAACATTTGGGGCCACAACCAGTTGAAAACTGAATCATTGTACTTGATGATGGGCCCAGCTACGTGTCGGGCCATGAGGTTGCACCAACTCAGCATTCTTGGATCCTATGGGGCTGATAAACCCCAATCAACTTGTAATCTCAGCAATGGGACCCTCTTGAGGAAGAAGGACACCAAAAGCGATCCGTACCCAAACTACTTCAAGTTACCCCTCCTACACTTCGTCAATTGCCTCTTCATACTGCGGAGAACTGCATCCGACCTGTTGAAGACTCGTGGCTCTGTCCACTCTATGGCGTATTGGAAGTAGCTCTGGAGAGCCATGTGTGGAGTTGCGCTCCCAGCCATGCGTGCTATAGTGAACAAAATGGTTCGCAAGGTTAAGTCTTGGACCCCCCAAATAGCAACCTTGCCCTTGCTTCTTTCTACCTTAGGAACACAATATTAGTGACAATACTCACTCATAGGGAGTCCTCCACGTTGACCATCGGTCAAGCTAGCATGGTACCCACATCATGATAGCCCTATTAGAAAATAGATATCCTCGATATCTAGGGTCAATGTGTGGACTCCCACGTGAAACAACTGTTGGTCCACGTCCCACATATGAACTAGGTATTCCAACAATCTGAGTTGGGCCCTCATGCCCATAATCTTGAAGAATTTCAAGAGCCCACAGTCTCGGAGGGTAGCGACGGTACCCGGGTCATTCCCAACAATGTCATCCTCCTCCTCATGTTCTCTTTCTCGCCACTCCAACATTGTGATGGTCAAATACCTGCACAAGAACCATAAGAGAAGGGTCAACAACTTATTTCAAACCTTGGCATAATTTTTATTGAGCAATAGACAAATTTAAATTTCATTTGTCGGCCCCCGCAGGTGCCCCTTTAGCACAGTGCGAGATTCTCACAGGTGCCCTTAAGTCCGCCTGCGAGAACGCTTGGGCGCAAGTTGTGGCCCTAAAATGAACCTAAAACTTTGAAAATTGCCAATGAAAACTAAACATAAACCATGGAAAAGGTAGAAGATCAAGAGCTTACCTCGTTGGCGGAGATGGTTCGCTAAATGGTCGTTTGTGCATCCCGCGATAGAGCAACAAAATTTGGGTGAAAATGAGGTGTATTGGGCAAAGTTTTTGGCAAAATCACATTGAAAATGGTAAAAGCCCTTTTTACCCATATTTATTCACTTTTTACAATTTTTGTTGATTTTTATATTGTTTTGTCTATAAAACCTAATGCCTAATAGTCCTATGAGCATGACGTTTTGTAGATATAGAAACTTTGAAGTCCACACGAAGGAGTACGGATGTTTTTTCTTTTTGTCACATGTACGACTTCTTTTTAGGGTTTTTAGAAAAACCTCGAGCTCAGTCTTCGTTCGTTCTCGCGCTCGAAAATACATGAGAACATAATCGAGTATACTTTTCTCGTATTTTCGTACTCATCATGGTAACATGAAAATGACGAATGCAAAGGAGTAACCTTTAAGCTCTTTTCACGCTCCATTAAAATGAAAAGATGGTCGAGCGACCTTGTTCTATTCACGCTCGTAAAAGTATCTGAACAAAACATTTGATGGGCGATAGTTTATCACTTTTTCGGTCCTGTCGAACTATTTTACAAAAAAGGAAATGAGAGAGTTCTCTTTAAGTGTTTTTCAGACTCTCAAAACATGAAAAGCCCCCGAGTTTTCTATCTTTGGACTCGTTAAACAAACATCGAAAGACCCGCAATGGGATCAAGCCACTCCTTCCTAGGGTTTGTTAAATATATTCTGAGGGACTCGTCCGAAGGATGAGCTTACATCAACAAGCATATGTTATCCTCCTCAAGCTTGCGTAAAAATAAAGAGGTACTCGCCAGAAATGGTGGGGGGAAATTTGGGGAAAGGGATGTGTTTTCATATTCATATTAATGGCAGTAAGCGTCGCTCTTGAACATGACACCCCCTATTCGTCCTTTGAATCCGGGTTGGGAAATCCATTTATCTCTCGTTTGACTTGCTACAAGGTTGTATCTTGGATCATCTTTGAGTCAGTGCTGCCAAGTCCTTGGTCGTGTCGTTCATATGTTCAAGAGAAGTTCACACGAGCCCTCTATTGAGTCGGTCATCTGCAGCTGTCCATTCTTACTATGTCGGCCTTCCCTGTGTCTGTTTCAACCTATATTCATGCTTTGTTTCACCCTCAAAATATGTTACTTATTTCGTGTCATTGATGGGGGATACATCAAGGCCCTCCTATGACGAGTCTTGTTCCGTCGACTTCAACTCATTATCTGAAAACAAGACTTAGAAATAATTTAGTACCTTAGAACCTGCATGCCTTAATGTAAGGTTTCTTCACTTTTGACAGGGGTTCGCATCATTGATCCCTGATCGAGAGATTCCGCCGAATGCTCGACTTCAGCTCATTCATTGGCATTTGTTCATATTGTACTTTGGTACCTTGGGAGTCATTGACATCAATGGTGATTTCCCTCTCACTTGTTAACGGTTTTCATCAACGACCGGTAATCAAGTGGTTTCTACCATGTTCGACTTCGGCACATGTAATCGCATGGCTAGATTCATACTTTCGGGTGATAGGACTAAATACCCTAGGTCTCATCTTTTTTGATCCAGGCTGCTATGGAGTAATGATTTGTATCAGCACATAGATCCACTTTGTATGTCATGTGGCTATGTCGTTTTAACTTAAGTCTTCTCGCATAGATCCACAGTGTATTCCTGGTGGTTATGAAACATTTTGACAACATGGATCCACGGTGTATGATTGGTGGACATGACCTACATTTATGATTTCATTCATTTGTGATCTAAGTATGGGAATGCCTACCTCAGAACTAGTATTATATTCTGCAGATGCTTGGTTGTTTGCAGGTTTCCGATTAGGTGCGCTCCTGGTCTCTGACACACACACGCAGTTTACAAAGTATTTCGGTTGTCACAGATTCTGGCCTCTTACTTTGGGGGGCATTCTGTTACACATGATTTTGGTCACTCTGGTGGTGTCTCAACAGTGATGTATTCAGGCTCCCAACAAGGAATTTTTGCCTGAGAAAACTGGCTCCTGTCTTCCTCCAAAAACATATTTTTAAGATGAGTTCGCAGGCTGCCTATGGTATAGGGTGCGAAAATCCTTCATTCTCGCAGGCCACCCACACTTAGGGTGCGAACTTCTTGCAGTCTGCTCCATATATAGGGTGCGAACATGTTTTTAAGTTTGGAAAGAAGAAGAGGTCACGAAGGTTCTAGAAGGGGATCTTCTAGAAAATGAGTTGGCATTCGCATGGTTGTCATTCTACTGACTTCTCAGATTTGATGGGATCATCCTCATCCATGTAACCATCTCTCCTTCCCCTATATATTGAAAGGTTTCTCATGGAAAAGGTTAAGCAAGATTGAATGAAGAATTGGTGAAAGAATAGTCTGAAGAACCCTGCTGGGACAGAAGCTTGAAGGCTCTATTTGGTCTATCAAGAGGTTTTGGATCTTCTTCATGCAAGTATAGAGAAAGTGTGTGTGTTGGAACCAAGGGTCACTGAAAGGAAGCTGGAAACAACAAGGTGATTAGGTTGTACCTTCTACTTTCAATTAATATGATACAACGGCATGTCCCTTTCCCATAAAGCCAGTCTTACTTTATTGTGTAATTCCTTGATCATATGCATAGCTTGACATTGAATATACTTTGCTATCTTCACTTTGGTTGGTTTGTGTTGTCTTGGACTTGACTTCACGAGAGTATCGGAGTGAAGCGGGAACAACAAAGACCTAAGGAAGCGATATCAAGGTATGTCACTTATTCCTTCTCGTTAGTAGATTAAATGACTACAACTTAGGGAAAGAGTCGTGTCCTGTCCTGTTTTGTTCTAGATCTAGGTGGATCTAGGGAGATCTGTTAGTGTGTGCACCTACCAATTTGTCTGATAACAACTGCCAAGCCTGTTAGGTAAACATTTAAGTCTATCAACAATGCTCTATAAAGATTTAAGAAAAAAATGCAATGTGGCAGGTCTCTGACTTACCCAACTTTTTTTTATATAATTTATTTAACAATAGTTCAAACACTAGAGAATGTATTCGAAGGACAAACTTTGGATATGCTATCATATCAAACATTGCCATAAATTTAGGTAGCATAAAATGCTAAGACAAACATTCAAACTAATACTAGCATTAATCCACGTTCAAGCAATACATACGAAAAATATATGATTCAAAAATATTGTACACGATAAAAAAGTATTGATATGTTAACATATCAAACATTGGGAATAGCGAAGCCGTCAATAAGACCTCCAACCTGTTATCAAATCAAATCACTACATATATGGTACTTTTTAGTATACAAAAATCAATGTTTTTAGTTCCCTAGCTCCAACAATAGAGATTATGCAAATATTTGTGGTCAAAGGACAAACTAATATGAAGTCAACGAATTATCAATCGATATAGTCCCTCTATGCCTACGACAGGGACTAATAACATGGGAATAAATAAGTCGTATTGGAGATATTACTAGAGGTGATAAATAAGCGGAAGTAGACAGTTCCCCACGCACCCCATGAACAGTGAAAAAGGCATAGTAAAAAAAAGCAAAAGAGGACGGTGCCCCACACACCCCAAAAATAGTAAAAATATCATAGTAAAAAACTAAACGCATGCCACACACAATAAAAAAACCCCAAGAGTAGTAAATAAGGTGGGAATTAATAACTAGATTGGTCATTATTATGTTAATCATGTTAATCACCCTCATTAATTATGACACTTTTCAATAGGTGTATTCTTATCGACGTAAAAAGTACAATATACCAACCAAATGAGTTCCTTAATCAAACTTTCCTATAGGCCTTCATATTTGTACACAAAAGACTACTAGAGGTTATCGATCACAATTAGGACCTATGGATAATTTTTATTAAATGGATTAATGTATGCAAGTTCAAGGATGTCCATGAATCCCCAAAGAAGCTATTGAACTAGGCTTCAATTTCAAGTACACAAGGGAGGAGATGAATGATGGGACCATTCAATGCTACTAGGAGAATGGATTGTTACTGTGAGAAGGGACCAAACCTAGAATTTGACATTCCACATGAATTTCTTTTTCTTTTAAGATGTATTTATGACAAGTTGATATGAAATCCACATGTCAACACTCAATAGCATAAAAAACATAAAACCGTCAAATCAATGTTCCACTACGTAGCATTACCCTTCATAAATTCTAATAGGTACTTAGCATACTATAGCTATAACTATATTGTATAACCTATGGGGTTGGGGCTGGGGCGATGCACTAGACTAGGGTACATTGGAGCAATAAATGAAACATGAACTTTTTTTTACTATTGTTCAAGACTTTGTTAATGGTTAATTGAATATCAAAGTATCCAGTTGTATTTCTAGTCAAGAAATGGGCCAAGCGAGATTTCCTCTCCTTCAGGGAGACAAGCATTGTTTCCTGTTACAAAGAGGAGTCATCGGGTGAGGATTTATTATTCATCTCCTCACCAACTTCTATTCTCATGTTTTTCCCATCAATTGTCACCAAGAAGGCTAAGGCGAATCCCTTGGATATTGATGAAAATTCTACTTTGTTTGTCGATTCATATTTGTCATACATGGATATTAACAATTGTGCCATGATTTTCGACTCAATGCTAGATTTTACTATATTTGATTCACTCCTTGACCTCCATTCCCACTGGAGTTTCTCAATGTCACTACAGGGATCGAACCTGTAAATTTTCAAGATCAAGAAGCCATGGATGTGAACAAAATGATGAATTCCACAAGAAAAATGGATGTTTCTCGGTGAATCACAACTTTGTTACAATATGAATGGGATGTTGCATGGGACTTGTGAATTCAACGGAAGTGCATCTCCTACTACCCTTAATCCAAGTGAGTTCAAATATCTTTAACCCTCTTACAATCGTGATTGTGTTCATTATTATCACTATATAGGCCTCTCCTTAAGTTGTGAGCTCTTGAAGGTCTGAAAATCCATTTTCCCCTCATTTGCACAACACAAACTTATTTTTATAGTGTTTTTTTTCATTAATAGGACTTTGTTACAAAATTTTCATCACCATTATGTTATGACCCAAGGTGGGCATATATATGGTTAAATGTACATGATATGACCCCAAGGGGGGACATATATGTGGCTAAATGTACATGTAATGTGTAAATATACATGTAATAGGGTCGACTTAATAGTAAAGGGGCCTCATGTGTAGGTGTGAATATGTAGATATAGGGATCATGTATTCATTATTGAGGGATGTGAATTGTGATGTATAAATGTATTTGTTTATGTGAAGGAGTTTCTCCTATTATTTAAGGAGTTATTGTGTAACTCATATCTCTTATCTATATTGGAGTTTTGTTCCATGCTCACATTAGTGTACATTGTGTTTATTTCTATTCTGTTAAAATATATCATAAGAGAACATAAGTACACACAATGTACACGAATGTGAGAATGGAGTAGAACTCCAATATAGATAAGAGATCTGATTTACACAATAACTAGTTAAATAATAGGATAAACTCCTCCACATAACCAAATACATTTATACATCACAATTCACATCCTTCAATAATGAATACATGATCTCTATATATACATATTCACACCTACACATGAGGCCCCTTTACTACTAGGATGACCCTATTACATATATATTTACACATTACATGTACATTTATCCCCATATATACCTGCCCCCCGCCGCCCCTCCCCAGGGTTAATATCATGTACATTTAACCTTATATATGCCCCCTTGGGTCATAACACATTAACAAACCTAATCAAATTTGTATATAACAAAAAAAATTATCAATCATAAATATGCATAAAACATAAAATGATGGGCATGAAAAACAAATGACCATCATCAAATTTTCGCGAAACAAGTAGGATAAATTTGAAATTCCATACCTGGAAGGGAGTTCAACTGAATTTTCTCTCAAGTAAAGAAGAGTAGGGAGGAGCTCAAGAAACAAGTTATAGGAAGTGTTATTTTATGCCCTTCCTTTCAATATCATGATATTCCTAATGTCATAGACACCACAAAGAGTAGGGAGGAGCTAAAGAAACAAGTTGTAGGAAGTGTTATTTTATGCCCTTCCTTTCAATATCATGATATTCCTAATGTCACAGACACCACGAGGTATCTTGAGTGGACCTCTACATGTATTTCTCTTCCACACTCATTTTGATAAAATATCACCGAATTTGAAGTATTTTCACTTTTTAATTATTATTGCATGGAGGTGCTCTTCCACCATCTGATGGGACATATTTATGTGATGATGTCTATGATATTTTTCTTATTTCGTAATCTTAATGTGCCTAGGATTAAAAATGAATCTTTTTATAATGAATACAACTCTCATGTCTATACGAAGAATTTCGTGCAACGATATCCATAATTTCAAACTATTAGAGAATAACGTATCAATGTTTTATTAGTTCTGGAAACCCATAAAATGAACTTATCATAAAATAATGTTAATGTAAAGAGGACGAGGTATGTGAAATATATCTCTCACACACACTTGTGTTTCCGAAGTTGATAATGGCATGAATTGGTGCCCACCAGCTCTCTATTCTTGTTGTTCATTTTCTCGACTTTGAAAGAAACAATCTAGTGACACTTATTTTATTTTTTGGTCTACTATGAGATTATATATATATATATATATATATCAAGGTTACGGTTAAGTTACACCAAATTGGTGTATGAAATTTTCTTGTTTGTGAGACAAAGGACTTTCTTCGTTCAATGATTTGTTACAATCAAGTTACATCAAATTGGCGTATGAAATTCTCTTGTTTGTGAGACAAAGGACTTTCTTCGTTCAACGATTTGATTGGTAAATTTTATGGAGTTATACATACCCTATCCTCTCTGGATTTGAACTTGTAACTTCTTAAGAAGAAATATATGTTCTTAACCATTAAGCCCACTCAAACTGTATATGCGTGTGTGTGAAATTTTCATTAAAATAACTATAAACAAATAATTTTATTTAATTGCAATCAAAATCATGATATCGTTAAAGCTCTCTATTAGATTACTTCAAAGCTCGCTCTGACCTATTTGTGTGGTGTTGCATCCTACCATTGATAAAGATATGACATGGGTATATTTTGACGAACCTATCAGGAAGCACTTGTCATCATTAATTTTGTACTATATTGCTCCAATTCACACTTTCTATCCTTCAAGGGAGGCCTGCGAAGAGGCACAAACAATATTAGATAATTTTTTTATATTGTATTGTGCTTTTAAATTTTAAATTTTCAATGGATAGGGGCATGAACAATATATAGGTTTTTCTTGGATTTGGACATGGTTATTCAATGGATGAGAGGTAATGCTTATGTTTCCAATTTAATTATGACTCCTATTGCGACCTTGTTGAAATAAATTGTGCTCCGTTTTGAACATATTAGCTTCCAACATATTTTTTTGTGATCTAAATGCAAATTTTGTTTAACGAAGGTATTCTTTTGTTGGAAAATTCTTTTGAATTGTTCAAGGAGGATGGCAAGTACAAGGTGGCAACTCAATCTGGGATCCTTGCAAACTTGTAAGTTGTTTTGAATCATAACTTTTGTTTTTGTTGATGAAGATGCAATTTTGTTAATTATAAAGACATGTTTATGATTTTTAAGCTATTATACACAGGTAAGGATGGTGACTAGTCTTGTGAACAAATAACATTAGGAGGGGGAGATAGTTTATTTGTAGTGTCAAAAAAATTTCAATTTATTTTTTGGTTTTCGGTGCTTGTGGATTGTAATTTTCTTTCCTATTGAATAAAAAACATGTTTTTTTCTTGGAAAAGAAAATAAATAATATTATTTTGTTTAACATCAAATACACAATAATTTTAATATGATGATGTTGATGATGATTAACGTCCACTAAGACCTAATTGATATATCAGACGTTAAGAGGGTAAGTGATTACTTGTGATTTTTTAGAATTTTGTTTCTATGCTCGAAAAGCATTAAGAGAAGCTTTCCAAGATCACCATACTTTTGTTGAGTTAAGAGGTTAGGAAGGTTGGTAGTGTGATCAATATTTTGAAAATGAGATCTAATATGGGTATAGGCTGGAAAATCTAAGAGAACGTGTTTTTCATCTTCAACCTTCTTAGTGTCACAAATGTGACACACTCTTTCATCCCATGGCGTTTTAGGAATTGATCAACGCCCAGTTTCACTATGGAGCTCGTGAGAATTTGTTCTTATCTTAGGAATGCTTTTTTTTTCTTTACACTTGGCAAAACAGATAGATAATTTTGATCTTCTAGATTAGGGTTGATTACATCTTTATAATACCTTAATTTTTTTTTTCCTCTAACTCTTTATCACACCACATTTTTCCCTAAATTTTCATTTGAAGTTTTTTTTAATAGTATCTTTATTCTGCAAAATGGTTTCTTCCATGATTCCCCAATAGTTTAGCCAAGACCACGCGTCTTTATGCCATCCTCGCTTGAATCGATGGTGGTTATGACTTGATTTTGAAGCAATTTTAGGTAATCTCTTGTCTTCCATGTTGTTTAACTTGTTCTTATACATTAGGTATCTAGTCATAACAATTGAAACAAGTATTAAAATATTATAATAATAAATTAGTCAAAATGTATTCCAATAATATACCATTTAATAAAAATAATCATACAATTTTATAATTTAATTAAAAATAAAAAAATATCACAATAAAAGTTATTAGCAAAATTGTGACATCTCCATTACATTTAACAAAGCCGAGCTTTGACATTTATCATCCATTTACTTATCCAAAAACCTCTTCTTTCCTTCGTGACAAACATAAATTTTATACAATGACGAAAAAATAATGAAAGTTGAAACCATTTCAGCTACCCACGAACCAACTTACCAAGTGGTCTTCCATTCGATTCATTCTTGAGTCTCTTTAATACACATTTACGCCGTCAAGAAACGTTTATTAGTCCCTGCCGGAAGGCCAAGGGAAGGGACTATAGCGATGAGTTCATCGTTGACTTTCAATTAGTTGAAGGTTGACTTCCAAATTTCTGAAAGAATGCTAATGTTTAACTTAGAAAATTTAAATACATAATTTTTTTAATAAAAAATTTATGGATTTGTCACAATTTGATTGGCTGGGAAGTTTGAAGTCTTATTGTCGGCTTCGCTTCTTCCCAGGCCAATTCTTGCTGCTTTGATAAATGCTTTCACTATAGTTTCATAATGTATCAAAGCACAGATTTATGTATCAATCGGACGCACCAGCATCTGACTATCTCCTAGTCAGATTTGACAGCTGACATTTCATTTACCCATTTACCGAGACAAGATACGGCAGCCGATATTTACTTTTGAAAATCCGAGGACGGAGATATAGCCTGCGAAACACACTGATAACCATCAACAATCATCAGATAACCATTAAATAGTATGAATGTATATAAAAAAAACCCACCGCCTCCTCCCATATTTATTGTGCTCCGTCAGCTTCTACACAAATTCTAATCCAATCCTCATCCAAGCAGGGGGCGTTAAAGGTCCATTAATAGGGCTTTCTTTACCTGTCTTTCCACACCTTACGAAACAGACGCTTATTCTGCAGTTGTAATCCCACCGTCTTATTGAATTAATAAGAAATTAAATACATTAAAGAAATTCAAGATTAAGGATTTAAATGCCTTGTCCAGCGAACACCCTTTAATAAATGACAATAAATATGGAGATAAAATATGCATGAAAATAAATGTGCATTTACTTAGCTACAA
>SNQJ01S0039165.1:0-18302 GCA_010110895.2 Picea sitchensis
TGAGGAAAGGCTAAAGGGTTGGGACAAAATGGATTCGGCAAATGGGCAGAGTTTCTTTGCTATGATTTTCCTCCATTGAATAGTACCCCTACCCCTTATTTTATAGGCTAGAAGGATCTAGCGTTTTAGACGAACTCTCGGCCATGCATGGCTGGGAGTTCCAGTTAACTGACCCAAAGATTTTCGTCCCAGCGGAAACTTTCCTGATTTTTTTCTTTGTTAGGTAAACACGGGCTGTAGTGGGCTAGCCCGCGTTCCAACACGTGCAGTATAAGGCCAGCAAGCGTTCCAACGCGCCCAGTGAAAGGGTAGGGCACGGGTTGCTTGATTTAAGTGGTTTTTCAAGGTTTTATTTAGCATGGCTTTGGAAAGGAAGAGACATGAGTTGGCCTGATGCCAGGTAAGCCTGTGAANGGTAAGCCTGTGTGGTGCATTTTAGGGTTATAACACCAAGCCTTTTAAAAATGAGGAATTTGAACTTCTTATCACAGGAATACCACAAGCATGTGAAATTCTAATTTGCTACCTTAATAAAATTTCTAATTTTTTTCCTTGGAAAAAAAAAACATTAATACAACAAAGTATTATGAAGTTGTATACAACTTCATAATACAAATTCATAATACAAATACAAATTCAACTTCATAATATCTTTTTATGTTTTCTCTTGTATATTTTCAATTGAGTTATAAAATACATGTAGACTTAAGATACATCATTGGTTGGTTGAAGTTGTTTCTCGAACATTGCAAATCTTGGATGTGGAATCACTGGTTGTTCTAAAATTGTTGATTGAACTTTGCAAATCCTAGACCTGCAGTTGAGTTCATCAATATGATATCTTATTTTTCTTCATATTTATTATTTGCAAATACAAAATTTGATAATGGTTTTTAAATACAAAATTGTCAAAGTATTTTTTAAAAAATCTTAATTTTCAAATAAATAAGGGTGTTTTATGAGTTGGTTTCTTCCAAAAATTTAAAAAACTTGCATCACTCTCATGCTTGTGAGACTCTCCAAAAATTCAAAAAACCTGCATCATCTTCAAATTGAAATCGTTGGACTCTCATGATCGTGAGACTCTCATGCTGTAGTGATAAGAAACAACTCATAATTTCTAAGATAAATGTTAGAATACATAAATGATTTTTTTGGGGATCATTCTCAAGTCATGGCATGCAATTTATATGCCTCCTTCCCCTATCCAGGTTTGGTCCTTGGTTTCGTAGGTAACTTGGACCTTGGGGGCATCACCCTTATAATACAAGATTATGTGGGCAGTTTGCAAATCTGCGACACCTATTTGGCAATCTACTAACTTCTCTTGATATTTTGACATATTTTTGCCAGTGGGTATATATATATATAGACACACACACACACACGATGAAATATGTTTTGTCGATATGGAAATATTTGTTCTATTTGGGAAAATTATGTAACTTTTTTCTAAGCACAATAAAAATCTATACAAAAGATGAAACTGAAAACTGAATCTTAGATTTAAATTAAAAAACATTGAAATGAATTCAGAGTTAAAATCCTAGACTACCCTCTTCCCTAAAAGGCCAGATCTTAAACATAACTTTGTTTCCCTTGCCCAGCTGAGAAATCCTAACAAGCATTCTAAAGTTGCAATTAATCATCACAGTTTCTCTAATTTGCATGCAGGAGACAAGACTCAAATAAGTTCACTCATTTTCAACTTTCATCATGTCGTCGTAAATGGAAACCTTAGTCATTTGATCATCCTTCCCCAACCTGCAAGAATCCCAAATACTAATACCCTAATGATGAGGAAAGAAAGGATAATTTGACGAAATTGACCTGAGCGAGATACTAGAGGATTATCTGGAATTAATGTTGAAACTAGAAGAGTGAAGCCATGAAATCCCAAGCCATTATTGTGATCACCAGAATCCCATCAAGAGGAGCCCAAACCCATTTACTGTTATAAGCTCGGACCGCTGAGGAAATATAATCTCAATTTACCCTCAACATATCATCTGCCTATCATCTCATGAGCCATGGATCGACTCAATCCCACCAAGCTCATCCTAGAAAACACTGATCTTTCACCTTGAGTGTAACACACCCAACCCCCTAACCTTTACGTAGAGTGGTGGAGTGTCAAAATTTCCTCTCCTTCAACTCAGTTATTTTATGTTAATGAAGCTCATCCATGGATATTGTTCGACACCCTTTGGCCTACTAGGCCCACCAATTCAAAGAATTTGATCTCTTGGATCCTTTCTCCGTTTTCGTCAAGGTTCTTTCGCCTCTAAGTTATAAATCACCCCAGCTATCAAGCTCCAATAAAATACACTCTTATAGGTCCATTCCACAGATCTGACTTCTCTCAGAACCTAACATCCAACGACTCTAATCACATCAGTGCCTCTAACGTGCATGATGATTAATTCCCATTCCTTTAATCTCTTCTAGGGTGAACATGTGGGACCTATAAAAAATCTATAGTAATCATTTCTTCTTGCTCATTCCTTGATCTACGATTAGGATTCAACAAGATACCTCTCAATAAGTCAATGGTCCACAAAACTTTTCTTCATCGACACCTCTCTAAAACCCATCACTCAAATCATCAATCATCTACTCTTCTACTACGTTGCGTCCGACATCGACGATCCAAATCCCACCAAGGTCACCTTTGACAGATCGATGGTCCTTAATCTTTCTCAAGGTATTCATCATCGTCGGATCCTCATTTGACCCCACCATTCAAACATCCCATAGGCTACACTCTTTGAAAAATGGCTAAGATCCACTTGTCGTGCCAAATCAGTGACTAAGAAGTTAAGGTGATAACCTAAAGGTCCTTTCACCCAACTAGGTCTACTCTCATCCCATGCAATACTAAACTAACATGTGTCATCCTACAAGACACGCTAACTATCAAGTTGGCATCCACATAACCCTAACATCCACAGTGTTGCACTACGTCACCATAACTTCATTCCCCCCCCCTTTTGTCACTCACCAAGTGAACTAGAGGGACCCCCAAAAAACTAATGATTGTGGAAGACTATGGGTCTTCGTCGTTGTCGGACCAACATTCGAGCACCCCAAAAACAATGCCTCCCAACGAAGAGTCACGATTAGCTTGTCATTCTGATCCAAAGACTGTGATTCCCTTAGGCTTTAAAACATGGGATTCCTATAGATTGACCATCTGAATCAGGACTTAACCTAATCAGGGATTTCTTGAGGTTCATTCTGGGACTCTTCGAGACTCTTAAGAGCTCTGAAATTGAATCTTAGATCAACTAAGGAATTCTTACTTCTTCTGGGTTGATGGTTTGCATATCTTTCAAACAATCCATTTAGGAAAGGTAGAAGGTTTAACAGGGTTAAGGCTCTTCGAACTACATAGATACATCCCTCATGCACCAAATAATTTACTCTTCTAGCCTCGAGTGAATATTTAATTCATATCCTATAAAATTTCCACTTAAGAACAAGAGGTTCCCTCAGGGCATAGGTCCTTTAATCCCAACAAGATTCTCTAGGTACTAGGGTACCCATGTCACCTTTCAAATGAAGATCTTGTCCATATCTTGCAAACTTTCCTCCCGAGTTATAAAATCCTCAAGGATATAGACTACCCATACTTTACTTATTTTCATGAGTTAACATATTAAGCAGCGAAATAAAACAAGCATAAATTTCCATTTAACTCAGGAATTCAATTTATTTTTACATTTATTCATATTTTCCATTTAAATAAAAAAACCACATTTTTACATCATTAACACACATTAAACAGGAAGTTAGACACTTATATATTCATGGAAATATCATCATCCAACTTAATGAGAGAGGACAACTTTCCTCCCAACCTTAGGCTATGTTGCAGAGTTCCTTCCCATTGCATGCCACCCTCGTGCCAAGCCATGATATCACAAGGGGATTGATTCAATTGGTCATCATATTTAGAATGATCCAAGAAGGATACTCTCCTTCCTCCATTGGCAACAACAAAAGTTTCCCTCTTCCCAATGAGCTAAGGACTTCCATAGGTTTATCATGTACCTTCCCAACTTGATTTCCTCTACACAAGGAGTCCCTTCTCTATTATACAGTCCCTCAAAGATATCCCTTACGAGTGTCAGTTTCTTTCCTATGGGTACAAATTTGCAGTCCTCTGTAGCTCCACTTTAGATCTGGGTCTTCTCTGTTCTAGGGTGATCATTAATCCTTTGTACAAGCTTCCTATTTTCCTCAAGAATAACTTTCCAATTTCTTTTATCTTTCATATTTGTTTTGGTGAACACATATGTTCATCACAACATGTGTCCTTGAGTCTCCTGCTCACTTTCTCTTTATGTTCGTCATTGTGAGTAAATCCTCCTCACATTATCTTCATCTCCCATGTGTCTCTCTCTCTTAGATTATGCGCCTCTACTTCCTATATTCCTTCTTGCACGTATGGTGATGTTTCTCCACCTTTGTCCTCTTCTTACACCAATCCCTTTGGATTCTCATGGATTCTTCTAGACGCGACCTTCTATTCAAGGTCTGAATTCTTGAAGTGTAAAATCTGTGGGGCATCCTTTTCATCGGGTTATTAAGTTGACCCTTCATCTTTTCAAGATATTAGGGATCTCAGCAACATTAAATTCATCAACCACCAATAATGTTACTTCATAAAAATTCGCATGGCTTCTTCCAAGCTCAAGCATGCTGGTATGTGATGTATTTAATGCTTTTCAGATGCAAGCTAGAATGTTGGACGAGCTTCCTAATTTCTTCATAGAAACCTCTCCATTCTACCTCATCATTCCACCTCACTATGCCACCTCATCCATCCCACTTCATTAACTCCCACTTGTGATATCATGGCTAGTACTTTTAAGGCGTTTCCCTCTCAATCAGTTGTCTCATGTTTTTCATTAATCACAACATAATTACAAGCTTCACAATCGCATTGTATGAAGTCTTAAAATAATTACAATCATGGGGAAAAAAATGGTGTTACATTCCCCTCCCTCTTAAAGAAACATCATCCTCTGTGTTTAAAACACCATATGTATACAATTATACAGAAAACAAAAATGGGTATGCCATTCTCATAGAATCTTCTAGCTCCCATGTAGCCTCATCTGCTCCAAATTTCTTCCATTGCACCTTGACCTACACAATGGCTCAGTTTCAGAGCATTGTTTCTCTCCTATCCAGGATGCATTGAGGTTCGATCTAGAATTTTTCCTCTGCTGCCACATGTTTCATATTCTAATCATTAACATGATTAGAATCATGAACACATTTCTTCAATAAGGATACATGGAATACATTATGAGATTTAAGAATAGGTCGTAATGAAAGCATGTATGCTAATGTACCCACTCTTTCTAGGACTTCAAATGGTCAATGGTAGCAGAGTTCCAACTTAGCACATGTCCCCATTCTCAGGGAATTCCTCTTTGGTTTTACTCGGAGATATACATGATCTCCCACATTGAAATATTTATGAGTTCTCTTGTTGTCTGCATAGATATTTTTCCTATATTGGGATACTTTAAGATTATGCCTTATCTTAATCATTGCATGTCCCATTTCCTCCAATAATTCTGGTCCAAGTGTAATCACATCCATTAGACTATACCAACTAATTGGAACTCTACACCTTCTGCCATACAAAACCTCAAACAGGCTCAACTTCAACGATTCCTGATAACCATTGTTATAGGAAAAATATACCAAGGGTAGATACTCTTCCCACTACTTCACATGATGCATAACATGCATCTTTAAGATGTCCTCTAGCACTATGTTCACTCTTTCGGTCTGACCGTCAGTTTGAGGATGGTAGGTCATGCTAAATACCACTAGGATTTTGTCATTTCTTCTCGCATGTTCCTTGATCTACGACTAAGATTCCATAAGATACCTCCTGATAAGTCAACGGTCAATGAAACTTTTCACCATCAATACCTCTTTGGAACCCATCACTCAAATCACCAACCATCTACTCTCTGACGATGCTATGTTTGACATCAACAATCCAAATCCCACAGAGGTCACCCCCGAAAGATCGATGGTCCTTACTCTTTCTCAAGGTCTTCATCATCATCAAATCCTTGTTCGACTCCACCATTCGAACATCTTGTCGTATGCACTCTTCGATGAATGGTTGAGATGCACTTATTGTGCCAAATCGACTATTGAGAAATTAATGTAATTATGTAAAGGTCCTTTCTCCCAAGTGGGTCTCGTCTCATCCCACACAATCATAAATTGACACACGTCATCCTATAGGACACTCTAACTATCATGTTGGCGTCCACGTTACCCTGACCACCACATTGTTGCACCACATCATCATGATGTCAACCCCGTTTTGTCACTTACCAGATTGCACTAGAGGACCCAAATAGTCGATGATTGTCGATGACTTTAGGTCTTCCTCATTATTGGACTCCATACAAGTCTCGACACTCAAGCACCCCAACGATAATGCCAAGTCTCGACACTCAAGCACCCCAACGATAATGCCTCCCGACAAAGAGGCAGGATTAGCTTTCCATGTTAATCCAAGAACTGTGATTCCCTAAGGTTTTAAAACATGGGATTCCTACAAAATGACCATTCAAATCATGACTAGCTAAGCTAATCAAGGGTTTCTTGAGGTTCGTTTTGGGACTCTTCAAGACTCTTAAGACATCTAAAATTAACTCTTAAATAAACTAAGGCATTCTTACTTTTTCTGGGCTGATGGTTTGCATATCTTGCAACTTTCCATTTAGGATAGTTTAAAAGGGTTGAGGCTCTCCAAACTACACAAATACCTCACCCCATGCACTAGAGAATTTCCTGTACTACCCTCATGTGAATATTTTGTTCATATTCTATAAACTTTCCACTTAAGAACAAGAGGTTCTAAGGGCATATGTCCTTTAATCCCCACAAGACCCTAGAGATACTAGGGCACCCATGTCACCTTTCAAATGAAGATCGTGTCCATATCTTGCAAGCTTTCCTCCCAAACTGCAATATCCTCAGGGATATAGACTACCCATACTTTACTATTTTCATGAGTTAACATATTAAGCATTGAAAACAAACAAGCATATTTTGTTTTACTTAGGAATTCAATTCATTTTTAAATGCATTCATATTTCCCCTTTAAATCAGAAAACCACATGTTTACATCATTAACACACATCAAACAGGTCAAGTTGGACACTTATCTATTCAAGGAAATAATAACAGCCAATTGGCTAGGAGAGGATGTTTTTCCTCCCAAAATTAGGCTATGTTGCAGAATGGCTTCCTACTGCATGCCATCCCCGTGCCAATCCATGATATCACAAGGGAATTGATTCAACTAGTCATCATATTTAGAATGATCCATGAAGGTTACTCTCCTTCCTCCATTGGAAACAATAGAATTTTCCCTCTTCCCACTAAGCTCACGACTTCCATATGTTTATTAGGTGTCCTCCCAATTGGATTTCATCTACACAATTAGTCCCTTCTCTACTGTATGTTCCCTTGGAGATCTCCCTTATGAGTGTCAATTTATTTCTAGTGGGTACCAAGTTGCAATCCTCTGTAGCTCCATTCTGGACCTAGGTTTTCTCTGTTCTAGGGTGATCATTAATCCTTTGGACAAGCTTCCTATTTTTTCAAGAACAACTTTTGAATTTATTTTATCTTTCATATCTTTGTAGGTGAATACATGTATTCATCGCACCATCTATTCGTGAGTCTGCTACTCACTTTATGTTTTTGTCTGTTGTTGCAAGTTAATCCTTTGTGCATTCTCTCTCTCTCTCTTTGTGCTTCTACGCCTCTACTTCTTCTATGGATTCTTCCACGTCTCTCTCTCTCTCTTTGTGATTCTACGCCACTACTTCCTCTATGGATTCTTCCATGTCTGGTGATGTTTTTCCACCATTGGCCTCTTCTTCCACCAACCCTTGGTATTCTCATGGCTTCTTCCATATGCATCCTTATGTTTGAGGTCTGAATTCTTGAAGGGAAAATTCACGGGGCATCATTTTCATCATGTTATTCACTTGACCCTTCGTATTCTCAAGAGATCATGGTTGTCAGCAATATTAACTACCTCAACCACCAATCATGTTCCTTCATAACATTTCACGTGGCTTCTTGTAGGCTCAAGCATGCTGGTAGGTGATGCATTTAATGTTTTCCAGATGTAAGTTGGAATGTTGGACGAGTCTCCTAATCTCTTCATAGAAACCTCTCCATTCCACCTCATCAGTCCACCTCACGATGCCACCTCATCCATCCCACTTCATCACATCCCACTTGTGATATCATGGCCAGCACTTTCAAGGCTTTTCCCTCTCTATTAGTTGTCTGGTATTTTTCATTAATCACAATGTAATTACAAGCTCCATAATCACATTGTACAAAGTCTTAACATAATTGCGTTCATGGGGAAAAACAAGGTGTTACATTGAGCCACATGATTGTGTAAGCACCATGCTTTTGAAAACTAGACAAGTTCCACCTTGACCCTCAATGTGCAAGGTGGAACACTAGACACTGAAATCTTTGTTGGTAAGTAAAGACCTCTATTAATTGTGCCTGAGTAGTAGTATGTGCATTGTCGAGTAGGCAAGGAAACCATGAGGATGTTGTGAAAACCTTAAATTGTAGTAAAATCTAGGTTTTCAGTGCAAGGGAGTCCAGTGTCATACACCACTACGAAAATTTCCGAGTGACGTGCGAGAAACATCATGCGAGCAATATACAGCGAACTACCCAAATTAAATGCTATGGTAAGTAGTATATACATCATTGGATATACCCTAGGAGGGCTAAAGATATTCCAAGAGGGGCTACTTCCACTTGCAAAAGTAATAATTAACAACTGAAGCAGTACACTTAAAAAATATATACATAATAATTATACAACGAGCTTGGCTACTCTGTCCTATACCACCTTGTTAGCAGAAATATATTCAAGCAGACATCAATGTACAAAAAATATATTAAAATACACATCATCCAGTAGCCACATGACTCACAACATGACAGGAAAATTCTTTAGAGATTGGAAGACGCCCATTAAACTCTTTATAATAGAATTTCACAAAGCGGTGCAACATGAAAAAACCATCCCGGTCCGCGTCGACGCCTTGGTCTCATTGGAAAATCAATTTCAATTTATCCATGTGCTTCATATGATAAAAAAACAAGCGAAGACTGAAAATCAATTACAATTTATTCATTTACTTCGTTTGATTAAAAAACAAGCCAAGACAAAGAAAAATGAGGAAAAAACAAGCGAAGACAAATTTATTCATTTACTTCGTTTGATTAAAATACAAGCCAAGACAAAGAAAAATGAAGAAAAAACAAGCGAAGACAAATAAAAATGAAGTGGAAATATATAGAAGCATATTGCCGAATACTTTTTGGCAGCCATGGTTACATAAGATAAACATAAATTCATTTTTTGCAACAAAAGAATTACAGCTCAATTTTTTTTTCTATCATTTTAAATTTATTTTTCCAACAAAAGAACCTGAGGTAATCTCTATGGTATGCTATTACGTATTACAGCTCAAATTTTTTCCTATGGTTTTTGTTTGTTGGATCGTTTTTGTTTGTTAGTGAACGAACTTAGATTGGACTAAGAACATAATATTATTATTATTTACAAAGATTACATCATCATTATTTATTATAACGGTGTTTTCTTTAGATTTATTATTTTTTATTTTTTAGATTTTCGATGATATAAATTTTAAAATAAACAAAATTATGGTAGCTCACAGGTGTAAAGGGTTTCCTGATATGGTAATTTAGAAATATGGTAATTACAGAAATTCTCATAAATACGTGCCTTAGTCCGCTATTGACAATGCTATTTTCAATATCACGATATTCCATCCAAAATAAATTTTGGGATATTGGGCGTCGTCTTTTGTGATGATGGTTACTAGCGTTGTTCACATTTAAGTATAACCTTGAGCCATTATGGATAAGGTTGCGCTGTCAAAGTTTCTTGTTCTCATCGAACTATTCCAACAATATTTATAATGTGGCCATGAGACTTATCATCTCTATCTCTCCTCCACCTATTTGATGTATGAGATGCATCCTACGTTATTAACCATCATAGATATATCACAAAGGTGAAAAGAGCTACTCAATTCCAACATTTTCAATCACTTTGNTTATTTTTTAGATTTTCGATGATATAAATTTTAAAATAAACAAAATTATGGTAGCTCACAGGTGTAAAGGGTTTCCTGATATGGTAATTTAGAAATATGGTAATTACAGAAATTCTCATAAATACGTGCCTTAGTCCGCTATTGACAATGCTATTTTCAATATCACGATATTCCATCCAAAATAAATTTTGGGATATTGGGCGTCGTCTTTTGTGATGATGGTTACTAGCGTTGTTCACATTTAAGTATAACCTTGAGCCATTATGGATAAGGTTGCGCTGTCAAAGTTTCTTGTTCTCATCGAACTATTCCAACAATATTTATAATGTGGCCATGAGACTTATCATCTCTATCTCTCCTCCACCTATTTGATGTATGAGATGCATCCTACGTTATTAACCATCATAGATATATCACAAAGGTGAAAAGAGCTACTCAATTCCAACATTTTCAATCACTTTGGGAACTGGTGTACTTTGGGAACTGGTGCATTGGGACAAACCATCATAGATATATCACAGAGGTGAAAAGAGCTACTTAATTCCAACATTCCCAATCACTTTGGGAACTGGTGTAGAGCTTTTCTTTGTACACTTGTCATACCTAATTCATCAGACTACTTATAATCTACCTGATACAACATTCAATGTTGTATAACAGATTGGATATTAACCACACAAAAGAATTGCCCATGTCTAACATTGTGGCTCTTTATGTCTAGCTTCAATAACAGCTTTTAACTCTAGCTTCAATAACAGCTTTCAACTCTAGCTTCTTCATTTCTTTATTCTAAATAGCTTTCTAACACAGGTTGAAATGGACCATGGGGATATTATTACCCATGGGAGGTATTCATACTGCTCAAAACAAATTGATCCACCATTTCAAAACGCTGAGCTTCAGGTTATAGCTAGTTATCGTCTTTCAAATGCAAGACAAATCTTTTAAATTCATCGATTGTCACATCAAAGTCTTCAACTATGTGTTCAGATCATTCTTCGAGTATTTTATTGTTATTTTGCACAAGACTAATAAAGATTCCCTGTGCAATTGATTGAATCCTCTAAATTCATAAAACTATTTATTAGCAGCAAGTTTACTTCAACAAAATAAGTTGAGCTTGATGGTTAGGTAAACTAACATACTCCTTGATGGTCAGGTAAACCAGCATACTTCTTAAGTGGACTAATGTGATTGTCAAAATATTTGAAAGGAAATTTTCATATTAATATTAATAATTGGAATCATAAAGATATAGCTATTAAATTGATTTTATCTGAAATTGGTTTATTATTTTGATGATGACTTTTTATAATAGTTCTTAAATTGATGAAACAATTGTAAGTTTTAAAAAAAAGAGTGTAAATACTCTTAGACTAAAAAACCAAATATATATTCTAAGTTAAATTTATAACTAAATGTGTGATCTTTAAACTATGATTTTATTTTAAAGATGATACAGAAGATTTATAATGGAATATAAAAATAATAAGT
Source organism: Picea sitchensis (assembly GCA_010110895.2). Classification (NCBI taxonomy): domain Eukaryota; kingdom Viridiplantae; phylum Streptophyta; class Pinopsida; order Pinales; family Pinaceae; genus Picea; species Picea sitchensis. The sequence continues at coordinate 11,673 of SNQJ01S0039165.1, forward strand.
TTTGTTTGATCAACTTAACACTTCTCCAAACTGACTATTCCCAACCCCAGCCCTATTATGATTTCTGAATTTTTTGTTTTTTAGTTTAAGGGGAGGGATAGCCGCACCTCACTCTAATAATCATTGTAATCTCATGGTATGTAGTTTTGAAATTAAATTGGCTTCTCAAGAAAACTAGACTGGATAAAAAGTTTTTCTTTTCTGTTGCTGATCTGGTTTTACTAGGAACAGACCAACAACACAATGATTGTATAATTCCTTTTTCAATCAAAGTTGTGTGAATAGCTTAATCAAAAAAATAATTTAGATTTATACTAGTTTAAGGAATTTACAAGAATAAAGTAGTGCACAAAAGTAGTGCACTTTGAATTCATTATTAAATTAAACAAACAAAGCATAACTTTCAATCTTATATGTGTTTTTTCATTTTTATTCTTTTAATACCTTGTAAATAGACAATATTTTTAGTATTTTATTTAAAAGTGTTTATAAAAAATTTGCAATACTATTTGTATACCATTGTAAAGAAGAATGGTAATAAATATAGGAAATGTTTATTGATTTAAAAAAATCTGTTATAAAGTTAACTTTCTATTGTTTGTTATATGAGTAATATTTATAAATAAATAATGTTTTATAAAATATTTTTTATTTCAAATGATAGTTATAATAGTTAAGAATATTTGTTTCTTTCTTGGAGGTCGTAGGGGTATGTATATCTCTATAGACTTTGCGAAGGAGGTATCTTGTCCCACAAACAAGGGGGTGTCATATACCAATTTGGTGTCTAGCTTGGTCGTGACCATTGATATAAAATTATTAAGATTGAGGAGATCACTCTACAAACTGTAACCTGCACATCTGAACTAGGACCATCCCCTATTTGCTTAAATGGTGGCCACCATAGGAGGTGGCACCACTCCTTGTTATGTGGTTCCTAACAACAACCGCACACCTTCCTATATGAACTCAGACCCTTCGAATTTGGGATCTAACCCAACTTTGAATAATACCAAGGCCAACTATGATTCCTCGAGCCCAATGGAAGAGGAACATTAGGCAATTTCTTAGCCCACGCCCCCTCTAAATAATCAACAACACCAGAACCCCAAGAGTTCTACCTGTATTCCCCAAACAAAGGACATTTCTCACTATGCGTTCCCACCAATAGTGCAACACATCCAATATATGTAGTATCATGCCTTGATCTGTAAATTCATGGGATTATGGCCCTCGAAAAAATCCCTCTGGTGGATCAAAACCCGATGGAAGCCCAAAGGAAATGTGGATCTGAAATTTGGATGGAAAGGCTTCTTTATTGTCATCTTCAACCTAACTCAAGAATAAGAAAGAATATTTCAGAATGGCCTATACTTCTTTAATTTGACAGGACTTTATGTTCGAATCTGGAAAGAGAATTATATCCCTGAGAAAGAGGATTTTACGATAGCCCCGGTCTATATTTGTTTGTAATCTCTTCCACAAGAATAGTGACATCCTAAGATATTAGAAGGCATTGGCAACACGTTGGGCTCTTTTTTCAGAATGGCAGATGACACCCATCATGGAAGGTACACTTCATATGTTAGGATCTGTGTGTATCTTGATGTTTCAAAGGTGCTACTAGCCTCAATAAGCCTAAGATCCAGGGATACTGGGTGGATTCATACAATTAATTATGAACATATACCATTCAGGTGTTGCAAGTGTCATGCCCATGGACATTTGTTTATGGATTTCCCTCTAAATAAATAGGTGGAACAACCTAAAGGACAACAAGGAAAATATGTAGAAGGATTCAAAAAAGTCCCAATGAAGAGAAAGTTCCTATGTAAATCAACTCATCATCCCAATCCAAAGGGACCCAGAACCAACAATAGCTTTGTGAAACTAGCGAAAATTGAGGAACAATAGAGTGAAATGAAAATGGTGGTGCAAAAAATTCAACTAGAACAGTCCCAGATTCACTCTAAAGATCCAAATCACATAGGCAAGGATATCTCAGACCCATATCTACATCAAGAAAGAACTACAATCAAATACGAGGATGAGGAAATTAAGATTTTAGAGGAAAACAAAACATATTAGGAAGACAATGATGAAATGGAACTAAAAGGTTTGGACCTCCAAAGCATAGCAGCAACTTGTGCAAGGAAATAAGCCCACTCAATCCTAGAAAATCAAATCCATCTCTTGAAATCGGCGTTTCTCAAATCGAAGCACAAGAACAAAGAAGGAGCCACTCAGAAAGGTAAGCATTCTAAAACATCCTATATTGGCATAAAGAATCATTCATCAAAAGAAACAACCAAATTCATCAAAGAGGATAAAAGAAGAGGAACGCCTTCGAATAAACAACTTTTACAAGAACCATATTAACTCTTAGTCAATTCGGGAAGAATGAGAAGTATGGCGGAAAAGTTCTCGTCCCAACATCCCCATTCTCAATGAAAGTCATCACTTGGAATATAAGAGTCCTTAATGGCCCAAGTAAACATAGATCCTTAAAAACATTGATCTCTAAAGAAAAATCGTCCATGATAATTATTCAAGAAACTAAGTGTTCGTCAAAATCCCTTGAAAAGGTAGCCTCGAGATGTTGGATAGGTTTCCTCTCAGTAGCGTTGGATGCAACCGGAGCCTCAGGTGGCTTGGCTATCCTTTGGCACCCCTTAGTTATCCTCCTTAATTAGTTATTTTCCACCCTCCATTCCCTTTCCATTGTCTTCCAACTAGTGGGTTCAAATCAGATAGGTATGATTTCTAATGTATATGGCCCCCAACTCCTTGAAGATAAACTAACTTTTTTGAATTCTCTTCGCACCCTAGCTACGATAACTTCTCCCAACCTATGGATCTTATGAGGAGATTTCAATATAATTTCTTCGCTCTCTGAGAAACAAGGGGGGCTCAACTGCTTGGATCAAGTTTTAGAAAGGTTTAAGGAAACTCTTCAAACCCTCAATATGCAAGTTGATTGGGAAACCATGAATGTGGTTTTCATGTGGAACAATCATAGGAGATATCCCCACCAAACTACTTCTTGTTTGGACCGGTTCTTGGTCTTGGAATCCCTTCTTCATCTCAATTATGACTTATAGATTGCTACCTTTCCCTACCATGTGTTAGACCATTGGTCGGTGAGCTTAATGATAGACATCTAAGCAATTCCAAAGAATCAACCCTTCTGTTTCGAACCTTTCTGGCTAACTAATCACTCTTTCTAGGAAAATTTTGAAAGTTGGTGGAACTCAACAACAATCAATTCAGGATAACCAATGTTTCACCTGCAACAACGCCTGAGAAATTTAAAACAACAGATTAGAAAATGGGACAAACAAGAATTCAGGAACATATTCTCTTCAAAATTAAAGATGACAAAGAAAATGAAATGGATTCAACAAGATATGATCACCAAAGGTCGCACAAAATACCTAATAGAGGAGGAGATAAAATTAAAATCCCAAATCTCTATTCAGGAACACCACGAGGAACAACTGTGGCACCAAAAATCAAGAGTCCAATGTGTAATATCCCCAAGGACGAGCCCTGTTGTAATCATGTTTATGAATTGTAAATCATGTTTTATAGGCTAGTGAGCCAAGTTAGTATAAGATGGTAAGGCTTGCGAGTTTATTAGGCCAAAGAGCCTAAGTGTTAAGGCCAGGAGCCTGTTTTTTTGTATATGTAATTATGCAGAACATTAATAAAATTATAACACCGCTGCATGTAGACCGACCACGATGAATGAGTGATGGGGGACTAAGCTTCCATAGAGTGGGTGAGGGATTTGGGGTTGGAAAGTTGGAAAGAGAGGCTAAGTGTTGAGCCTAGGGGCTTAAGTCCCTGGGAATAATATTTTAATATTATTCCAAAAGCCATGTGAATTATATGTTTTATCCTAAGTCCAGGGAGAAGCAATGCATGCAGTCCCAAGTGTGAAAAAGGGAGCACATGAAACACCAGGAAGACAAGTGTCAACCTAGGTGCATGCGGGTAAAAGCCGAAATGTCAGCTGAGTTGGGGGTTCGATCTCCATTATGCCATCCATTGTCTGAACGGTGTGACCTCTACGTCTAAGCTCTGCACATCACACACAACTCTGACAAACCAAAACCATGAGACCTCTATGATGGCCTTGAGGTATTACCATAAAACTCCGTTCGGTCCCTATGTTTTCCCTCCATCCTCGACCTCTAGATATTTCCTATCACACATCTTGTAACTAGTAAACCATGAGCCAAATTGTGTCTGTTGTAGAACCCGACACCTGGATAATTGCCTGAGCGTGTTGTGTTTAATCATATAGTCATTTCCATTTATGGGACGATGCCAATTTATGTTGGGGTCATCATCCTGGTGTCAGATGAGTGTTGATGTTGTTGTGGTTTTCCTCACCTGGTTGGAATTGAGTCGAAGAGTGCTGAAGAACCAGACTGTTAGGCCTGTGAGCGACTCTCTCCGGGTGAGAGAGTGTGCAGAGGAAGTGAGAACTCTGGAAAGGAGTTCTGTAACTTCCACAGAGCTCTAAGACTTCCGGTCTGGTCTGTTGTTGAAGCCTAAGGCAAGGGAAGTTTAGCAGCCAAAGGACTGTCTTGGTGGCAGTGAAGGTGTATACTCCTGGGGTGGGACAGGCATGTGGGGAACGAGAGTCTATGAGCAGTGGGCATAAGTGACTCCTGGAAGAGAATCCTTCCTCTGTCACTGTGTGTATTCCTGTTGACCTTGCCTAGCCTAGGACTTCCTTACCCAGTGAAGCTTAGTCCCAGCTCGAGGGTGACCTACTGTTGAGAGTGATGAGCAATGCATTCTAATGCTGGGAGGTTCATGGAAGGTCTATACGCAGTTGGTGGAATTACACCAATTTAAAAGATAAGTGTTAATTTTGTACTTAAAATTATAAGTATATGCATGTCTGTGATTCTTGAAATCTTATCATCTCTTCCGCTATAAATCATGAATTACTGTTAATACCATTATTTCTGCATGTTAGCCGTAATTCTGTGATTGCTCTATATGGTTTAGTTAAATGTGTGTAATATGACTTAGTGCATGTTATATATATATATATAAGTATGATAATTTTGTTCTACGTAGTAGTGTTGCCCGACCAGTGGGTTGACGGTCGGGGATGTTACAATATGGTATCAGAGCATGGTTTTCAATGCTAAGCCTGGATGGGCCAGATAAGTGGTCTTTGGACCAAGTTTCTAAGAGGAAATTGTGTCTGGAGGACTAATTTTGGACCTTAAAATGTTTCTAAGTGTCAATGGGCTACTTGACTGTGTTACGAAGCTCAGGGGGAGTAGTGGTAGAATAAAATCGTAGTTGTCGATCAATTGTGCGGAGAAGATCTAGACTGTCCAATCCTGGTCCAGACACTTAAGAGAGCGCGCAAAAGAGATCAGATATGGGCCATCATATCTGAGCGTGTGGACTAACAACTGTTGGATCCAAGGAACGTGCACAAGGTTTAAAACCCTTTGGAGTTGCACAGGAGTGTGAAAATCGTGATACACAAAGTCCCGACTTCATAAGGACCGTCCATCGGAAGGTATACGTGGAGAGAGATCAGCCTTTCGCTGACTCGTGACTTGAAATGGTCAAAGGGAAAGTTCGTGAGAATTCGCGAAATGTGAATTCACGATTGGATCATAACCGTCGATCCAAAACAGATCTAGACCGTTAATTGTCCAGGAAGAATTTTATGTTAGAAAAACATGACCATGGAGAAATAAATAAATAAAATATGAAAACAACACATAGAAGATACACAATACAATAGAGACACAGATTTGCGTGGTTCACCCAGTGTGGGCTACGTCCACCATAGAAATTGTCAGGTCCTTTCTTTATTATTATCCATCATATGAAGGGATACAACCTACAACAAACCTATTGTAACTTCCTCTTCTTTTCTCTCACAGTCTCCTATCTCAGAATACAATTTCACTATCAATCTCAAGTCGCAATACATTTCCCTCACAAAGGAGAGCTACCTTCTAGGGAAAAAACCCTAACTTAATTTCTACCGTTAGATCTGCGACCTTATAATGAACGGTTCAAATTTACAATGAAATTACAATATACTTTTACAAGGAAGAGTGTAACCCCCCTCTGCACTCCCCTGCGTGGAAGAGTGTACATACTTCTGGGGTGTAAAGTCTTCATGGGTATAAACATGGCTGAGAACAAAGGACCTCTGATTCAGGAAGATAATCAGGATACACAACCAACAATCTCCCACTTGGAGACTGATCTCAGCAACTGCACCGTTGCTGTATATGTTGGACTATGAACCTTCTTGGACCTGGAAAATTTCTCATCTTCATATTCATTCTTGAATACCAATTGAAACTGAGCAAGAACTCAGTTTCTCCTTGGTTACTCCCTTTGTTAACATGTCTGCAGGATTCTAGCTAGTGTGTATATTTTCCAACTTCAAATGTCCATCTTCCAAGGCAGATCATATGAAGTGGTACCTCAACTGTATATGCTTAGTCTTCGAATGGAAGGCTGAGTTCTTTACAAGATGAATTGCACTCTCACTGTCACAGTACAACCTGCTATTCTCCTGCTTCTTTCCCAATTCCTCCATAAACCTCTGTAACTAAATCATCTCTTTACTAG
>SNQJ01S0039165.1:18312-35223 GCA_010110895.2 Picea sitchensis
CCTTCTGATATAAATAGTATTCCATCTGCATCTTCCATAACTGGTAGTTTTGGCTGTTAAATTTCTTGACCCTAAACTTTCCATCTTCCGACATTGCTCCCACTCGAACTAGGATCCCTCTTTTTCTGCTAGTTACCTTTCGCTCTGATACCAGTTGTTAGAAAAACAGGACCGTGGATAAATAAATAAATAAAATATGGAAACAACACATAGAATATACACAATACAATAGAGACATAGATTTACATGGTTCACCCAGTGCGGGCTACGTCCACCAGAGAAATTGCCAGGTCCTTCCTTTATTATTATCCAGCATATGAAGGGATACAACTTACAACAAACCCGCTATAACTTCCTCTTTTTTTCTCTCACAGTCTCCTATCTCAAAATACAATTTCACTATCAATCTCAAGCCGCAATACATTTCCCTCACAAAAGAAAGTTGTCTTCTAGGGAAAAAAACCCTAACTTAATTTCTACCATTAGGTCTGCGACCTTATAATGAACGGTCCAGATTTACAATGAAATTACAATATACTTTTACAAGGAAGAGTGTAACCCCCCTCTGCACTCCCCCGCATGGAAGAGTGTACATACTTATGGGGTGTAAAGTCTTCATGGGTATAAACATGGCTGAGAACAAAGAACCTCTGAGTCAGGAAGATAGTCAGGATCCACAACCAACATTTCGACATTTTGGGAATAGGGAGGACGAAGGTGGAAAGTATTTCGACCTTGTGACACATGAAATCCAGATACACGAAATGTCGATGAGACCGTCATCGGATCGTGTGGAATCAAGACCGTTGGATCGAGAAGAAGAGAAGAGGATAATTTTGGGAGTTCGGCTGTCGGGAGAAATGGGAAGTGCTGATGCACAAACTTCTGAAGCCCATAATTGCAAAATTTCGAAGCGCCGAAATAGTGAGTCGAGTTGACGCCACTTGGATGGTGTGGACATGTAGGATGTGAGCCATGTACCAGTGGGACCGAAGGAAAATTAAATGCAGTGGGGTCGGAGGATGTCACCGAGGTAACGTGGACCTTCTTAAGCATATCACGTGTCACCACCTTGGCTGGTGACAATTGTGCCATGGGGACGAGGTGAGAAATGTCGGAATTCAGAAGTTAGGAGTTGGAGAGGGAAGCGAGTATGACAGCCTCCAGGACCAAAACCCCGAAATCCGAAACCCCAAAGTTTCATTAGAGAACCTTGTAGATATAACACTTGGTCACGACCCTTGATCGTGTGGAGTTGGGGAAACATAGGAAAAGGGCTATGGCCTGAGTGTACTACAAAGTCGAAAAGAGCTCAGAAAATTCATGGAAACTGAACATTTTCTTGAATCAAGTTTTTTTTTTTTTTTGAATGTTGTGGAATTGTTAAGGATTAATGACCTAACAAATCCCTGTTGTTTGCATGTGTGTTTGTAGAAGTTTAGCAAGTGTCAGAACCGAAAAGGGTTGTTTTTTAGAGAAGAGAATGGAAGAGGTGTGGATTGCCTCCAATTCGGAGAATGAAAGAGAAGGAAGGGATGTCAACTTGGGAGTCGAAGGATCGAACTCCAATGGGAACACAAAAGAAATGGATAAGGAAGGGCATATGATGAAAATCATTGAAATATTGTTGAAATATGCCTAGGATCACCGAGCTGATAGATGAAAGCTCATGAGAGACAGGGATCAGTAGGGTGAATTCAACTTAAATATGTTGAAGAGTTTGGAAAGAATAGAAAGGAAATTGGAAAAGGAGAGTGACACAAGAAAAACAAGGACTCGCAGGACCCCTGAGAGAAAAAGAAGAGCGAGGAGTGTTAAAAGACATCGTCGTCGCTCCCCAAAGCATTCTGGTAAGGAAGCACACAGTAGTTCAAGCCCATTGCCTACGAGGAAGCATAGGAGGTCTGGGGTGGATGAACTGAAAGGAGAAATGAATAAGATTAAGCCTCCCATGTTTGATGGAGAACACCAAAAGGAAGAATATGTCGAGACATGGCTGTTAGGCATGAGCAAGTACTTCCAACTGCAGAATTATTCCTCTCATGCTGAAGGAATAATTGTGATGTATCAATTGAAAGGAAAATCATCCATGTGGTGGGATCAGCTTGTGTAGGTGCAACAAATTAGAGAGAAAGATATCACTTGGAAATAATTCGAGAGGTATTTCGAGAAGAAATATTTGACTAAAAGATATTATGACAGAAAGATGAAAGACTTATTTGAACTCAAGCTAGGCAGCATGACCATTGGTGAATATGAGCAAATATTTTTGGAACTACTGAAGTATGTTTCGTTCATCAAGGAGGAGAATGTCAAGATTCAGATGTATCTAAGTGGATTACCACCTTCTATTGGTGACAATATTCAGTATGATGACCCTAACTCTATGGAAGAAACGATAAGAAGAGAAAAATGTTTATATGAACAACAGAGAGAAAAGCCTACCTTCCACAAGGCTTGGGAAGACAAGAAGAAGTTCAAGAAGGAACAGAGGCAGAAGGAAAACAAGCCTCCCTATTTCAGAAAGAGTGCTCAGGGACAACCATATTTTATAGAGCCCAGAAAGGTTGAAGTGGGTGGTCAATTGCCAAGGAAGACACCTATGGAGTGTTGGGGTTGTAAAGAAAACCATAGGTATAGAGATTTCCCCCATAGAAATGATAAAGTGAGAGTCGTCCACAATGTTTAGCAAGTTGAAACAGTGGAGGACATGGGTAGTAGAATTCCAAGGATCTACGCAACCATGGACAATAAGAAAACTAAACTTCAATCGCACATGATTGAAGTGGAAGGTATGATTAACAACCGACCACTTACTGTTTTAATTGATTCAGGGGCTAGCCATAGTTATATAGATCCTAAAGTGGTGGAAGGTTTTCTTTTATCAAGAAGCAAACATGAAAAGTCTTGGTTAGTGCAGTTGGCTACAGGAACCAAGAGGAAAGTCACTAAGTTGGTTAAGTCTTGTCCTGTGGACATGAAAGGATTGAGCACGAAGGTTGAATTGAATATTCTACCTTTAGGCTCTTATGACTGTTTAATTGGGATGGACTAGTTGGACCAACACCATGCCCTCCTGGACTGTCGTAACAAGGAATTTACTTGCCTGGATGAGGAGGGAAATCGGAAAATAGTCCAAGGAATTCCCAGAGCTATTGTTGTCAGAGAAATTTCAGCATTATAGCTGAAGAAATGCTACAGGAAAGGTTGTCAGTTGTTTGCAGCCCATATGGAGGAAGCATCTAAGGATGAGGTCTCAAATATTGGAGATCATGTGGTACTAAAAGAGTTTGAAGATGTATTTTAGGAGGTACCCGGACTACCTCCAAAGAGAGATATCAATTTCTCTGTGAATTTGATGCCTGGAGCAACTCCAATGTCGAAAGCTCCTTATAGAATGAGCACATCAAAGCTAAAAGAACTTTAGTTGCAGCTTGAAGAGCTTCTGAGGAAGGGGTACATTCACCCAAGCATGTCACCTTGGGGTGCCCCGGTCCTGTTCGTGAAGAAGAAGGACGAGACATTGACGTTGTGTATTGATTTCAGACAGTTAAACAAAGTAATTGTTAAGAACAATTACCCTCTGTCGAGGATTGATGACCTCTTCAATCAACTGAAGGATGTGAAGATATTTTTGAAGATAGATCTCATATCGGGATATCACCAGGTAAGAATAAAGGATGAAGACATTAGCAAGACCACCTTTAGAACAAGGTATGGTCATTACGAGTTCACAGTGGTGTCGTTTGGACTGTCGAATGGACCGGCTATTTTTATGTTCTTGATGAATGGTGTATTCAGGGACTATCTAGACAAGTTTGTCGTAGTCTTCCTGGATGACATTCTGGTGTATTCCAAGTCAAAGGAAGAGAATGAACAACACCTGAAGATGGTGCTACAAGTGCTAAGAGAGAACCAACTATATGCCAAGTTGAGCAAATGCTCATTTTATCAGGAACAGATCCATTACTTGGGGCATATAATTTCAGAAGAAGGGATTGTCGTGGATCCTGAGAAGGTTGGGGCCATCAGAGAATGGTCAGTTCCAAAGAACATGATAGAATTCAAATCCTTTATGGGTCTAGTGGGCTATTACAGAAGGTTTATCACAGGGTTCTCAAAGATAGCCTACCCCATCACTTCCTTGCAAAGGAAGGAGAAAAAGTTTCAGTGGACTAAAGTGTGTGAGAAAATCTTCCAGCGATTGAAGCAGTTGTTAACCAGCGCTCCAATCCTAAGGATTGCAGATCCAAATCTAGATTTTGTGGTGTGTATAGGTGCATGTAAAGAAGGGCTAGCAGCAATAGTTCATGCCAATAATTATGCCACTCATGATTTGGAGCTAGCAGTAATAGTTCATGCACTAAAGAAATGGAGCCATTACCTCATGGGGAGGAGATTTGAATTGAGAACAGACCACAACAGTATGAAATACTTGTTTGACCAACCCACCCTAAATGCTAGGCAGAGTAGGTGGTTGGAGTTTCTGTGTGAATATAACTTTGATATCAAGCATATCAAAGGGAAGGAAAATAAGGTGGTTGATGCACTTAGTAGAAATGTGCACAAATTACATGTTATTTCCATTAGCATGCACCAAACTGATATAAGGGGAAGAATTTTGGAGGCTACAAATACAGATTGGCAGTATAGGGAGCTAGTAGCAAAGCTACAACAAGGTCAAATTCCACAGAAAGTGGAAAATTATAAATTGGGAATCGATGGAATACTTCTGTACAAGAACAAAGTTTATGTACCTAATGTCAAGGGTCTGAAACTTGCGATTCTGAGAGAAATGCATAACTTGCCTTATGTTGGGCACCCTAGATATCAGAAGACTGTGGCAGCAGTCAGGAGCCATTACTTTTGGCTAGGTATGAAGAAAGAGATCGATGAATACATCGCCAGATGTATGGAATGCCAGAAGGTTAAAGTTGAACACAAGCACCCATCAGGGTTGTTGCAGCCTTTAGTCACTCCCGAGTGGAAATGGGAAGTGGTGACAATGGATTTCATCATGGGATTGCCCAGAATAGGCAAGCAACATGATTCCATTATGGTGGTGGTGGAAAAACTTACAAAAGTTTCGCATTTCATTCCATTAAAGACCACTCATAAGGCAGAAGATGTTGTTGATATTTTTATGAAGGAAGTTGCACGATTGCACAGAATTCCCAAGACAATTGTGTCTGACAAAGACCCAAAATTTACCTCAAATTTATGGAAGGGGTTGTTCAAAGAATTTGGAATGAATCTGAACTTTAGCACAGCTTATCATATTGAGTCTGATGGGAAGATGGAGAGGGTGAACAGATTAATAGAAGACATACTGAGAATGTATGTGATGGACAAACCATCAAATTTTCTAAACTACCTGCACTTGGTAGAATTCGCCTACAACAATGGGTATCAAGCATCATTGAAAATGAGCCCATTGGCAAAAAGTGAAATAATCCAGCAAGCTGGGATAATCCAGCTGACAAAATAGTAGTTGGGCCAGAGTTGCTCAAGGAAATGGAAGAACAAATGTTAAAAATTAAGCAGAATTTGAAAGTTTCCCAAGACAGGCATAAAAGTTATGTTGATAAAAAAAGAACCCCCAGAGAATTCAAAGTGGGTGATCATGTTTTCCTGAAAGTAAAAGCTAATAGAAGTTCCCTGAAGATGGGAAACTACGCCAAGTTGGTAGCCAGATTTTGTGGGCCATTTGAAATCCTAGAAAGGATTGGGCCAGTTGCATATATGCTTGCATTACCTGCATCCATGACTGTACGTAATGTGTTTCATGTTTCATTGCTTAAGAAATATATACCTGATGCTAATCATGTTATCGATTGGAATGTGATTTAGGTGGAGAAAGAAGGTGTCCCGGAAGTGCATCATGTGCGCATATTGGACATGAAAAGAAAACAGCTCTGGAATTGAGCTATAGGGCTTGTAAACATTCAGTGGAGCTGGTACAGTCCTCAGGTCACGACATGGGAGCATGAGGATGCTATGCGGGAAGAATACCCGCATCTTTTTGAAGATTTTGGAAATCTTGTTGATACTATGTGAAAGTTTCACTGAGGACAGTGCAAAAATAAGGGGAGGGGATTGTAATATCCCCAAGGACGAGCCCTATTGTAATCATGTTTATCAATTGAAAATCATGTTTTATAGGCTGGTGAGCCAAGTTAGTATAATTTGGTAAGGATTATGAGTTTATTAGGCCGGAGGAACTAAGTGTTAAGGCCAGGAGCCTATTTTTTTATATATGTAATTATGCAGAACATTAATAAAATTATAACACCGCTACCTCCAAACCGACCACGATGAATGAGTGATGGGGGACTAAGATTCCACAGAGTGGGTAAGGGATTGGGGGCTGGAAGGTTGGAAAGAGAGGCTAAGTGTTGAGACTAAGGGATAATCCTAGGGGCTTAAGTCCTTGGGAATAATATTTTAATATTATTCCAAAATCCATGTGAATTATATGTTTTATCCTAAGTCCAGGGAGAAGCAACCCATGCATTCCCAAGTGTGAAAAATGGAACGCATGCAACACCAGGAAGACAAGTGTCCACCTGGGTGCGTGCGGTTAAAAGTTGAAATGTCAACTAAGTTGGGGGTTCGATCTCCATTCTGCCAACCATTGTCTGGACAGTGTGACCTCTGCGCCTGAGCTCTTCACATCACACATAGCTTCGACAAACCAAAACCATGAGACCTCTGTGATGGCCCAGAGGTATTCCCATAAAACTCCATTTGGTCCCTTTGTTTTCCCTCCATCCTCAACCTCTACAAATTTCATGTCACGCATCTTGTAATCGGTAAATCGTGAGCTGAATTGTATCTGTTGTAGAACCCAACACCTGGATAATTGCCTGAGCGTTCTGTGTTTAAGCATCTAGTCATTTCCAATTACAGGACGATGCCAATTTTTGTTGGGGTCGTCATCCTGGTGTCAGTTGAGTGTTGATGTTGTTGTGGTTTTCCTCACTGAGTTGGAATTGACTCGAAGACTGCTGAAGAATCAAACTGTTAGGCCTGTGAGCGACTCTCTCCAGGTGATAGAGTGCACGGAGGAAGTGAGAACTCTGGAAAGGAGTCCTGTAATTTCCACAGAGCTCTAAGACTTCTGGTATGGTCTATTGCTGAAGCCCAAGGCAAGGGAGGTTTAGTAGTCGAAGGACTATCTTGGTGACAGTGAAGGTGTATACTCCTGGGGTGGGACAGGCATGTGGGGAACGAGAGTCTGTGAGAAGTGGGTGTAAGTGACTCCTGGGAGAGAATCCTTCCTCTGTCACTGTGTGTATTCCTGTTGACCTTTCCTAGCCTAGGACTTCCTTACCCGATGGAGCTTAGTCTCAACTTGGGGGTGACCTAATGCTGAGAGTGATGAGCAGTGTGGTCTTAGGATGGGAGGTTCGTGGAAGGTATGCACACTGTTGGTGGAATTACACCAGTTTAAAAGATATGTGTTAATTTTGTGCTTAAACTTATAAGTATATGCGTGTCTGTGATTCTTGAAATGTTATCATGTATTTCGGTGTAAATTATGAATTACTGTTAATACCATTATTTATGCATGTTAGCCGTAATTCTGTGATTGCTCTATATGGTTTAGTTAAATGTGTGTAATATGACTTAGTGCATGTTATATATATATATAAGCATGAGAATATTGTTCCACATAGTAGCGTTGCCCGACCAGTGGGTTGACGGCTGAGGATGTTACACAATGGTTAAAAGAAGGGGAAAAGAATACAAATTTCTTTCATGATTCAATGCTACAACGTCTCCACTCTAACCCAACTACATCGATTAAATATGAACAAAGGAACAAACTAAGAAATCACAGAGACATGGAGACATAATTAGTTCAATACTACAGTGATCTGATGAAATAACCACAAGCGAACAAGAAATCAACAATAAATAAAATTGTCAAGAATATCCCTAAGTTGGTAACCATGGATAAAAATGCATCCCTAAAGAGAGAGATCTCACTTGAGGAGGGAGAAAATTCATCCCTCTAACACCTGAAATTCCTAATCTGTTTCCACATGTCTCCTCACAGCCAACGGATAAGATCCACCTCACGATTTCGTGACTTCATTGACCCTGCTTCTCAACACTTCGAAATGCTCTGAATTCTGAAATGTCAAAACACCTCACGACTAGCCTCCATGCAACTTTTCCCAGATATGACGGTCTGGAACAATCCCAATCCCTCCTGGATGGATCTCTCTTCTCTGATTCTGGGAAAGACTCAAAGGAATCCTCCCTTTGAATATTTCTCGTCGCTCTTCCTCCTGAGCTTGTTCTTCTTCGAAATTTTTCCTCCTTGGAATGCTCTCATCGACCCTTAGTTGAATCTCATCCTGTGCATGCCATGCAATAGGTCCTTGTCGACAACTTATCTTCTCTGTGGACAACTTCCTCTAACCCTTCTGAAATTTTGAGTCATAAGACTCTATCACACACTCCTTACGAACAAACTTCCTTCAATATTGACTTTGAAGGCAGTGGTGCACTCTTTGCAGTAGTTCTTCCACGCTCTATTGGTCCCTCTGAACAATACAAAACTGAGTGAGGGTCCTCCTACCCGCACTCTCAAACTATATCTATTGAAATTTCTGAGTCAAGGTGGACTCTATCATGCACACCTTGTGGACGTTATGCACTCCTTGCACATATAAGTTTTGCGTTATCTCTTCTCAGCTTATGAGTTGAAACAGACTCTGTCAATGCACTCCTTGCGGACATTATGCACACTTGCACTTTCTTGTAGAAGAGAAAAAATTGAAGCTTCCCTAAATCTTCATAGATTCATACATTCAACCATGTAAATGCATACATAAACATAAGGACAAGAAATAACAAAGAATTTAAAATAAACAGAAAGTCTACCATTCATTCATTTAGATAGACACAGAAAAAACACACATTTGGGACAATGCTCCTCTATTATATATATTCAACTAAAGTATACATGTGCTCATATACTGCTTCTCAGTAGCTCTCAATTCTCAGCCACAATGACAACCTATAAAATAGATTTAGCAACCCATCAACAACCTCTACTAGCAACAATACAAAGATTTATAGAAGAGGGGATCTTTGAGCCTTTCCATCCAACTACTCTAGAGCTATCCTATCGAAATAAAATATTTCAACTACTATAATTTATTACAATAAATGTTTGTGATAGACATATAAGATCGAACACATCGAATTTGTACTGCAAGCGACTTCATTAAAAGAAAATACATTCTCCAATGATCCTTATGAGATCATCTTCATCAAAACATTAAAGATGTTCTTTAATTACAATCCTTTCAAAAGATTTACACAATAGGCCACTTTGAATTTTAAAATTTACTTCAAAATGCATGTTGACGCTTAGTTGTCCTCCACTCATGCTTTGTTGGCAATGCTCTTGCATCATACTCCTCTGGCTGGAAAATTGATGGACTCTTGTACATGAGCTCATGCACTGACCTTCCATGCTTCTGGATGTATTCTTTGCTTACCCAACTGGAATATTCTATTGGGCATCCTTTCTACTTTACCAAATAATCAAAATATGTTTTCCTTCTAGTCTTCTTACCAATTGGTCGATCTACGATCTGCTCCATCTGCGGCTTTTCTGCTACAGGAATCTTCTTTTTCCACTGAATCTGTCGTTGATCTTTGGGTCCTCCAGTTTCATCTTCCTTGTAAGGATACAGGTATGCAATGTTGAATATCGTCGATATACCCACATCTTTTGGCAGCTCTATCTCATAATCATTCTCACCAAATTTTCTTAGGGTTTTGCACGGTCCTATCTTCTTCAACTTTAATTTATTATATGTTCCTTTTGGGGACCTCTCCTTCCTAAGATGCGCTAGAACTTGATCTCCAACTTCAAATTGAATTTTCCTCCTGTGTTGATCATCTCTGCATTTATATTCATTGCTGCTCCTTTTTAACTACTCTTTGATCTGATTATGAAGCTCCTGCATTTTTGCAGTGAAGTCTTTGGCTCCAGTGCTTCTAAATTCACTCTTCTCTAGATCTCTTAACTTTGACACTCCCCTCATATTCATTCCATACATTATCTGAAATGGACTCTTTCTGGTACTTCTATTCACTGAGTCATTGTATGCAAATTACGCTTGTGCTAGAATCTGATCCCACTGGCTATGATGTTCAGTGACAAAAATTCTCAACAAATCTCCTAAAATTTGGTTCACCACCTCAGTCTCTCCATCTGTTTGAGGGTGATATGTAGAACTAAAGGATAGTTATGTTCCTAGCTTCTTCCATAATGTTCTCCAGAAATGACCAAAAAATTTGGTATCCTTGTCTGAAACAATACTCTTGGGCAATCCATAAAGTCTTACAACTTCCTTGAAAAACAAGTTAGCAACATGTGTTGCATAACTGGTCTTCTGGCATGGGATAAAGTGTGCCATCTTTGAAAATCTGTCAACTACCACAAATATGGAATCACTTCCTCTTTTTGTTCTTGGCAATCCCAAGATGAAATCGATGCATATTGCATCCCAAGGCCTCTCTGGAATAAGCAATGGTTGATAAAACCCAGTATTCTACTTCTTCCCCCTTGCATACTGGAAAATTTTACATATGTTCACAAAATTATTTACGTCTACCCTCATACCTGGCCAATAGTATGAACCGTTCAATCGTGTAAACATTTTTTCATGGCCGAAATGTCTGGCTAGACCTCCACTATTATTTTCCTTCAGCATATTCTCCCTCATCGAACACTTTGGTATGCACAACTAGCTCCCTTTGAACAAAACCCCATCCTGAATCAGATATTTGGCCCACTGGATTTTGTCTTTGAGCACATGATTCTCACATTCTTCATATGCCTCCTTAAAATCTGGATCATCATGATACATTTCCTTAAGGTGTTTGAACCCCAAGGTTTTCAATTGAAATTCCTACAGAATCAAACATCTCCTGCTCAATGCATCAACAACCTTGTTAGGATTACCAGAAATATGTTTAATGACAAAAGTGAAATTTTGCATAAACTCTATCCATTTGGCATGTCTCTAGTTATGAATTGTAAATCCTGATTATCACTATACAAAACAAACTCTTTCATAACGAGATAGTGCCTCCATTTCTTCAAGGATTGAATTATGTCATAAAACTCTTTATCATATGTGGAGTACTTTCTTTTAGTGTCATTCAGCTTCTCATTGAAATACACAATAGGCCTATTATCTTAGCGCAAGACTGCTCCAATTGCAACTTCGCTCACATCACACCTCACCTGAAATGTCTTCCCGAAATCCGGAAAAACCAGAATCGCTTTTTCTGTTATCTTCTCCTTCAATATATTGAAGCTCCTCTCAGCCCCTTCTATCCATTTGAAAGACTTATGTATTTTCTTCATTGTATCCATCATTTTTTCACTGATTTCACTGATTTTTTTTATGAACTTCCGATAGAAAATCGCTAAACCATCGAAGCTTCTTACCTCAAATGCACTCCTTGGTGATGACCATTCTTTGATTGCTTTCACCTTTTCGGGATCCATCTTCAATTCATTCGAAGAGATCACAAAACCCAAATAAATGAGTTATCTATTCATGAAAGATGATTTATTTAAGTTTATTAGCAGTTTCTCCTGCTACAACCTCCTCATCACTAATGTTAAGTGCCTTAAATGCTCTTTTTCAGTTTTACTAAAGACTAGTATATCATCCAGATATATGATCACAAACTTGCTAATAAATCTTTCAACACTTTATTCATCAACCTCATAAAAGTACTCGGGGCATTTGTTAAGCCAAATGACATAAAAATCCATTCATACAATCCCTCATTTGTCTTGAAGGTTGTTTTCTACTCATCACCTTCTCTCATCCTTATCTAGTGATATCCACTTTTCAAATCTATCTTTGAAAAATAGTTCGCTCCACTTAAACAATCCATTAAGTCATCCATCCTTGGCAATGGAAATCTATACCTAATGGTGATCTTTTTTATGGCCCTTGAGTTTGTACACAACCTCCATTCTCCATCCTTCTTCGGGCTCAACACAGTTGGTACTGCGCATGGACTCAAGCTTTCTCTGACCAAACCTTTGTCTAACAAATCATGAACTTGTCTTTTTACCTGCTCATTCTCTTGAGGTGTCAATATGTGCGCTTCTTTATTCGATAGGCTTTCTTCTAGTATCAAGTCAATGTGATGGATAATACTTCTGATAGGTGGCAATGAGGTCGGTAACTCATCCACTACTATGTCAACAAAATTCTCTAACAATTATTGAATTTCCTTAGGTAGATCCTTCGTAGAAGTACTTGTAAGGATAACTCTAGGCTTCCTCACTACAACAAAATGCATCTCTTGTTCCTTCTTAAATTCACTTAGGAGTTCATTCCCACTCATAAGAAGTATGATCGTGTTGGCTTCTTCCTTCACCTTCTTCTCCTTAATTTACAGGAACAAATGTGTCCTACCATTCTTCTCTAAAGTATAAGTATTTATCATCCCATCATGAATGACATTCATGTGATACTTCCATGACCTTCCCAACAAAACATGACATACATCCATGGGAATCACATCAGACAAAATCTCATATCTATATCCTCCTATTTTAAATTCAGCCAAGCATTGTTTAGTTATTGTTACCTAATGACCTTTTTGCAACCATGAGACTTTATATGGTGTCGGATGTGTAGTCGTCTCCAACTCCAATTTCTCCACCATCTCTGTGGATACTAAGTTATCATTACTCCCACTGTCAATGATCACCTTGCATACTATGTCTTTAGTCTTGCAATCCGTCCTGAACAAATTGTTCCTCTGCATTGGCTTTTCAACCTCTAGCTCTAGTTTTAAGAGAACTGTAACAACCCTAGTAGAATATATGTTTAGGGATTATTAAGTAAAAAACTTTTACTAGGTAATTAATTTTTCTAACATATTATTAATTAAACAAAGATTGGTATAATGATACTAATTAAATATTTATAATTAATTAATGGTTATAATTTGATTAATTAATTGATTAATTAATTACCTGTTACATTCATTGACATGGGTATTAAATTAAGAGGGTTAATAAATTATATTGTTTAAATTAAGGGTTTACAGAAGAGGGGATAAGGAGCATTAATAAACAGATAATGAACATTAATAAGTGGATAAGGGGCATTAACTAGGTGGATAAAGTAATAAATGTGTAGGTAAAGAAATAAATGAGGAGAAAGGGCGGTGAAGGGGGGATATGAGCGGAAGAGGGTTTACGGAAGAGGGGATTATCATTCGACTTGGATTTTTGGGGGAGGGCTCTCTTGGATTTTGGAATTTGCTGGAGATATTTTGAGTTGGGGAGNACAAGTCTACACCCCCGTTGGGGAGTTGGGCAAAGGATTAGTACAGGGGGCACCGGTTTGCTGGGGGTTTTGGGCATGGGGGCCAGGATATCCATATGGTATCCTGGAGCTAGGAAGATGTCCTAGTTGGCAGGGTGGAAACAAGGTTTGGGAAGAGTTGCTCAGCTCATTAGGCAACAACAAAGCAGTGGGATGGACAACCGGGTCGACGGAGAAACTAGCATTAGGAAGAGGTAAAATTGTTTTATTCCATTATGAAATTATTATGGTAAAATTGTTTTATTCTGTTATGAATTTTATTATTTGTTGATAAATTTATATGCGTATGTGCTCAATTTATAAGAAATTACTGAGTTTCTGAAATCAAGTAGAAGTTACTATTTTGTTTGTGGAATTAATTGATGTTAAATTAATACAGTTATTACACATGGTATCAGAGCTTCAGTTTGAAGCACTGGAGCCTTAAGGGCCTACCTACAACTGAATTTTCTTTCTTTATATGTATGTATATATATATATATATATATAAATTCTACCCTTGAACAAAAGATTACGAGATACATAATTAATACAAATAATATGAAATAATTACTTAAGGAAAGAGACAAAGCCCCAAGGCCTTTTCCTATTCTTAACCTATTTTTCTTATTCAAAATTTGCCACCCAATCTGCAGGTATCCAATAAAAACAATGAGGAGATTAATGACTTGATACGAGGTTGTAAGCATTTAAATTACTTTCTACCAAATTCTATACCACTCTTTTCAGCAGATTGAAAGGAAGGGAGATTGTGCCTTATCCCACACAAGCAATGATCTTGTTTGAACCTGCATAGTAAAATATATTAATTAGTTGAGCTGAAATTAATGTGAGATAAAAAAAAAATAACAATAATGGTTGTAGTGGATAATGGATAGTATAGTTTGGTTGAGGTGTAATGTTTACATAGGTTTTGGGCTGGCTATCTGCTAGAGAAGACACAATAAAAGGTTATTAGTCTCTGCATAAGAGCGGAAATATCAAAGGAAATACTTCTGGAAGTTATCTACTGACATTTACCCCATCGGAAACTATTATTCTTCGATTAAGTGTATAAAAATCATAAAAAAAAAAACGGCAGTAAAAATGGAAAATCTCACCTTTACCCAATCGCAGGTAGAAGCTTCTCGGTTTGCCAGCACTGATTCCTGCATTAATGGTACTAGAGAAATGAGGAATGCATTGTGGGTGTGTGAGAGGATGAGGTCCAGTGGGAATGCGGGATGACAAAAGAGGTATGACGATTGAAGTCGATTCCATGAAATGTCATCTCATTGGAGTTTATTATAAATAGTAGCCGACCAACATCCAACCATCTTCGAAGAAAATAAAAAAATATATATTGGCACCATAGGTCCAATTATTCAAGCATCTAGTACAAAGGTTGTCTACTCAAGCATTTATCACAAACCATATATAACACAAAGCCCAGTGCCAAACCAACGAAGAGGAGGGGATCATAGTTAGTGCACAATTGCAGAATGAAATACAAACAAAGCACCAAGCCAAGGCACCGAGGGAGGAGCCATGAGGCTATATGTGCGTTACACACCTTCTGAATACAATATACTAACAATGCCACGTTCCCCCTCAGTAAAAAAAAAATACACTGGAGTTGCACCACGCTTTTCAGACCGTATATTTGAACCCGCGTTGTTGGATATTTAGTAACAAATCGCACGCATATATGTGTAGGAGGGGAAGCCCGTGGGTTTTACCTCGATACTTCCCTCCCCCCCAACCAATTTAACAACCATAGCTACCAACGCGCCACTGCTCAGAAGGTCCAGAGTTCGAAACTCCCTCGCATCCTCCAGAAAACAAAAAAAATAACTCAAAAAAAAACAGAAAAAAAAAATATCCAAGAGAACAAGCCATCGCCCAAGCACGCCAGCGAACATAGACCAAAGCACTCGACACACAAGCACCCAAAGATCAAGCGCCATGCCAACGGAGGATCCCACAATGGTCCAAAACGCGGAACCCTAAGCATGCCATTGCCAAGCCATTAAACAACACAACCCACTCAGGTCAAGACCAAACACCCAGAGCGCCAAGCCACATAGAGGAGGAGCGGAAGACACTGAAAAGATAGAACACAGGTGAAGTGGAAATTGAAAGCAGAAAAGAGCGAAGCGAAATCCATGGCCACCGAGGATTCTCAGATGGAGATGACCTTCACTGAAGCAGTGCGCTCTCGGTCATCCTTTTTCAGGAAGCAATCTGATTCTTTGACCTTCGAAGGTGTTCGTCGACTCTTGGAAACTGATCTGTGACTGAAAAATTTCACGTTGGATGCACACAAACAATTGATTAAGAATATTTTACAAGATAACTTTAATAGTTCAGAGGATGATGATGCCTCTGGGAATCTAACATAAAATGAAACTGAAGCTGAGGATTCAAAATTAGAAAAAAAAAATTCCAGAAGTTCAGAACCTCTGAAACAAAAAATGCAGACTGAAGATAATGGTGGATTAAAGGAGCAGAGGGAACGCACCATGTGCTCGACGCGCCCTCCATTCCTGGAACACGAGTTACCAGGGTCGACCAAGTAGGGAAATGGCTATGGCCTCCGGTCTCCTCCTTCACCCTGAACGCTTAAAAAAAATGAAATGTGAAAGGGGAGGGTTAAGAGTTCGAAGAGAGAAGAATGAGGGAATTAGGGTTAGGGTTTAGATAGGAGGGCACTGAAGGAAGCAGGCACGTGGGCTTCATGCGTGCCCACCCTTTGTTTTCAAATTTTTATTTTTATTTTTAATTGTTTTTAAATTAATTGTTAAATTTATTAATTGTTTAAATTTATTGTGGTTTTTAAATTAATTGTTTTTTTTAAATTATTGGTTAAATTAATTGTTTTTAATATATTATGGTATATAAAAAAAAATAAAAAATATTAATCAATAAAGTTTTGGAAGTCTATGGGTTTTGAACCCCTGACCACCACCCACTACCTAAGCCTTAAGGAACAACCAAACACCAACGCACCATGTATGTGCCTTTGAAAATATGAATAATAATAATAATTAAATTAATTGGAAGGATTAAGTAAATTAGTGATTAATTAATTAACACTAATAATAATATTAATTTACGGGAATAAATTGTAAGTGTGGATTAAGGCGATTGAAGCATAGGATTAAGTTTAGTCTAGATTATAAGTTTTTTCTTTAATAAATTAATAAACATAAGGTTGGAAATCACTTTAATTAGTTGTAAGCAAAAAGTTTAAAGAACTTAGATTAGTACAAGCAGGAAGGAGGCGACATATGCACTAGGAGAGTAAGCAAGTGAAATTGACAAGTGTGGTGCGATGCTAGCATAGCTACAGGGCAAGGGAACCAATAGTTTTTTTTTTTTAAGGGCGAAGAAATCAGGCTTAGACGCTTAATCCTAATCCTAACCTAGCCCATCCCCTAAAGGAGTAATGTTTGTTTACAGACAAGTAAAGAAAACTTACGCCTAACCCTGTTTCTAGTTTGAGTAGCACCAATTTGAAACATCCTTGAACTCACCT